>JABCKU010000057.1:33073-69993 GCA_018221655.1 Myochromella boudieri | reverse complement strand
TGTAGGCCTATGGTAGACATTTACTTTATAGGAACAAGTGATTTGAGACCATAATATAATGTAATCCAAGTCTCATCCTATAAGTAGAGGCATGAAACACAGTTTATTATTATTTGTGCAGTGTTTGGTTTCCATAAACGGAAGGTAGAAGAGGATAATAATTGATATATCATATTAATTGCTAAGCCTGGGAGATTATATACAACTGATATTATGTGATATATCATTTGGGGCCTGTGAGCCAGAGGGTTTGATATATCACCTGTTTGTTGTCACCAGAAGATAATGATGTATCATACTGCCAGCTACTGGTGGATCCTAAATTTGGACGAACCAGCTGACCGACGTTAGAACTCTTGTTTGTCGTTTAAGCCAACCATTTCGCACCCCAAAGTTCACTAGTCCCCTTACACTAGTCACGACATCAGTGAGCGAAACATACGCCCCCAGTATTTTCCTTGAACGAGCGTAGGCAGGTCGTGATTACGGCTAAGCTCGTCGATCTCAAACTTAAATCTAGATCCACCCACCGTTGTACCCATACCCGTGGAGACGAGCAGCACACGAACACTCGGCTGATAAAGCTAAAGTAGAAAGCGGGTTGCGACCGGAGGAAGATAGGTACAGTAAAAAGGAACGAAGTGTTCTGACATGTATAGCGTATTGCGGTATGTCATTCTATTGTTCTTAGTCAGCTTATATTTCTCTTCCTTTTCAGAGATGGGTGGTTACGCAGCCCGAGCCTGCCACGCAGAGATCCTCACCGTCCTCTATCACCCCCCGAGTGGCTATCAGACATCTAATCCAAACCAAAAACCAAGTTGTCGATTTGCAATCTCCGATACTTTGGAGGGTTCAGGTGCATAGGACAACTTTTGACGGGACGAAAACGTAATTGAATCAATGGATATGTATTCTTTTTCACATTTGTGCATATGAACAGGAACTAGAGAATCGGGGATTATTAAATCGTACTTGTGTTGAACTACATAATGATAATAATAACTATGAAGGTGATACGTGGCGTATTGTACTGGGTTTCGTGCCTCCTTCTGCTTCTGGGGCAAGGGGAGATACGCTATGGGGGGAGTACCATCAGCTTCTGAATTCTTGGGGGAACACTTTGGTTGGTGCAGGCGAAAGTGAGGCGCGGTAGGTTGAACGTAGACGCCTTCTTCCTAGTGCTTATCGTATCGAATGGCCTGGGCCAAAATTGAGGATCCCCAGATCGGTTCTGTGCAAGTGGAAGGGCGGGGATGAAGCTTGAAGGAGTGATCTTGGCTCTGTTCAAGGGTGCTTCTTTGTCGCGGATAGCATTGGTTGACGCCAGGGAAGTGAGTCCCGTAGACTCATTGCGCAACTTCACTTGTGACTGCAAGGCGGCAATGGTTCGCTCTTGCTCCTCCATTATAGTACGCGATTCGGCGAGTTGCCTCTTGAGAGACTTGCGGAATTCCTGGTCGGCAAGGAGTTTTGTGAGGAACTGGTCGTATTTGTCGAGAAGTGACGCCTGAGGGTAATATATGGTAAGTGCGGGAACATAAAGAGGGACACAAAGATGATCATGATGCCATGAATCAACTAACCTTCTGCCTCTCCCATTCATCTTTTTCTTTTTCCCTATCCTCCACCGTTTGTTTCAGCCGTTTGATAGTTTTATCGCGACATGAAAATTGCTTCGCGAGGTTTGCACTGTTGGATTGGTATTCCTTGACCTCAAGCTCTAAATGTACCAGGGCTTGACGTGCATTTTCCAACTCCAGCTCCCCCTTCTCTTTCTCCATTTTCGACGTTTCGAGCAGGGTCTGTCTCTCTTTTTGCCATTCTCCTCTCGCAATTGTCAACCCCTCCCACTCCTTTCGCCACGCCTCGTTCTGCGCGAATAACTCCTTCTCTTTCTGCTGCAAATGGACAATAGTTTGTTCGCTGTGCGTAAGACTGGCTGTCAGCCTTTCCTCCTGGTCTTCCTTCTCCCTCTTCAACAAATCTTTATCCAATTCCAGCTGCTTTAATTCCCGATCCCAGGCCCCTTTCATCATTTCTAGCTCTTCCCTCCCTCGCCGCTCCATGTCCTTCTCCCGCATTTCACCCTCGCGTAATAATTTCGTAATCTCATTCTCCAGATGCCCGATAGTGCCCTCCAGGCGCAAGATGGTGTCCTCCCGATCCGCGAGTTTCGAGGTGAATCCAGCAGCAAAATTAGTAAATTGGGATTGTAACGAACGAGGATCATCGAAAGAGATGGCGGTCATGATATCAAGGAGACGCCGCTTAGGAGGCAGTGTATCTGGGGCAGGGAAAGGTGTAAACAGTAGAAGGCGGGTAAAATAAAAAATCACGGACCGTCATCCAGAAGTTCATTGGCAGCATCACCACGACTACGTTTGGTTCCCGGTTCTGGCCCGCTAATAGGACTTGGATATGCGGGGACAGCTTGCATCATGCGAGTGCTGTTCTTGAAGGAAATATCACAGCTGAACTTCAGTTGACTCGGAAGATCCTCCTTCAGTTATTTCTAATGGAATGATTATCACTAAAGTTTTGTAAATGAGTTGAAAGTTTAAATCACGATCACGAGCCTCCCTGAGTATACGTAATAGACATGTTGAAACTCAGAGGACGGCTTGGTGTTTTTGATGTTCTAATAAGAGAAGGAACAGAATTAATGCAGGCCGCTGGGAGGGACGGTGGATGAATATGTGATTATGGTACGTGTACAAATGTGATATAAGCTTGAACAAATATTGAATTTCTTTGGACTCTGGTAAGAATCGGATTTCTTTTTTGTTGGTGCTAGGAATAAGGAAGGTAACTTGATGTTATCCGAGATGTTATATCGCGCCTCCTATTGACTAGGGGAAGGGTATCCTCGATGTCAGTCAGTGACTTCTGTGCAGCAGGAGCAGCAAAGACGCGGCTCAGAGAGTGCCCGTCCTTAGAGTCTGGCTGCCAGTGCCGTTGATGTCGCTCATGAAACGGCCTGCTGGTACCTGACCAATCATATTGATAAAGTTCGTGGAAGTGGGGTGGCGATGGGGGCGCCTTTAGGCCACCCTTGTGGGCATTATCGGTTGACTTTGAGGAGACAAGTGGCTTTTGCGAATTCACAAGTCGCGGGCGCAAGGAGGCAACTTTGATCCGCTTGTACTCCCTCACCACAGCCCGGGAGTCGCTAAGCTGCTTATTGGTAGATGTAACCTGCGTGTTGAGAGAGTTAACCTGACCGACAAGAGATACAACTTGCTCATTGAGCCGAGCCTGAGAGGGGGTGGTAAGTGTAGCAGTAGAAAAAGAACGTTACCAACCAACCGTCTCCGTCATCAACACATCCTTCTCCCTCTTCAGATGCTGATTAGTCTGTTCGCGGTCTGAAATTTTCTTTGCGAGCCGCGTATACCTCGACCGATATCTCTCCACCTTAACCAATAAAACCATATTTTGTTCCACTAGAGATACCTGACATTGACAGTGAGTGTAGGAGTAGAAAGAATACGTTGTCGATCAACCTTCTCTGTCATCAATTTATTCTTTTCTTCCTCCTTATCCTCCAACGCCTTCCTCAGTTGTTGGAGAGTTTCTCTTCGACATGAAAATGCTGTCGTAAGCTCTGCGCACTGCGACTGATATCTCTTGACCTCATGCTCTGAATCCGTGGTTTGTTGCACTAGTGATGCCTGACTCGGAGATGGGTGGTGAGTGTAAGAGTAGAAAGAAAGTGTTATCGGCCAACTTTTTCTGCCATCCACCCATTCATCTCTTTCTCTTTACCCTCCAACGCCTTCCTCAGCTGTTGGATAGTTTCTCTGTAATCTGAAAGTTTCGTGAGCCCTGCATACTTCAGCTGGTATATCTCAATCTCACGCTCTGAAGCCGTCACTTGTTGTACGTCTCTGCGCTTCTTCCCCTCCTTCTCCTTTAGGAGAAAAATTTTCTCCTCCTGCCACGCTTCTCTCTCCTTCTCCCACGTTTTGTTCACTAATGGAGAGTCCTTTTCCTTATTCTGCAAACGTGCGACGGTCTCCTCACTATCAGCGAGCTTCGACGCCGGCCGTCCCTCCTGTCCCTCCTTCCCTCTCATCATCGTTTTTGCATACCTCTCCCACTTGTCCTTTTCCTTTTGCTCTACGTTCTTCAGCTGCTCCAACGTCTCTCTCTCTCGCTTCATATCTATCTTCCGCTTCTCACCTTCGCGCAACAACTTTTTAACCTCGTTCTCCAGACGCTCAATAGTTTCCTCTCGATCTGCGAGTTTTGAAGCGAATTGGGAGGGCAGCTCGGGGGGAGAAGAGATAACAACGGTATCAAGCAGCCGTCGCTTTGAGGACATTGCATCTGCGGGGAGGGTGAGCGCCAATACTAAACGGATGAGTGGAAACAGAAAGAAATTCGATGCAGCAAGACGGGGGAAAACGGATGATAACTCACCCTCATCCAGACCCCCAGCATCGTCACGACTACGTTTTATGCTTGATATCATCCTCAGGTTGTTGAACCAAGGGGACGACATGCACTACATGACATAATCCACGCAGGTTCCTGATTGACAAGCGTCCTCGAAGCTGTATAATGGGAAGTTTAAGTTGAAAGAATCAACCAGGGTCCAACCAGGAGGCTCCAGGAGGCATCATGCCTGCGCTTCTTTATACAGAATTGACAAGCTTCTAATCAGGGTTAGGACCGAGTTGGTATGAGATGGGTTATGATTTACTAACAAAACTCAGAGGTTTGAACGTAGGTCGGCGTTAAAAGGGCCTGCGATTCCAGGGGGAGGTTATAAGAAGCGCACTTCAAATTGTAAGATCTCGAAAGAATGGAGTGAGGCGCTTTGTAGATACGTATGACACGATGAAACCTTTGGAACCCGATGATGGGTGTTTGAGCTGTGTGTTTGTGCATTTATTCATGTTCACTACTTCTTGGAAATGTTGGAGTTCGACTTGGGTTACTCGACACTTGAAGGTTCTCGTGCTTATGCTTAGCGGCGTGCCTGTGATCTGGGGCGCTATCTTGCCGTATATATGAAACGGTGGAGCTAGAGAACTTGATATTATGGCATGGAGCTACGGATTTCGGTGAATATTTCATAACCGGAGCATTGATTCTCCACTAACAGTTTCGATGTCCGGTTCTAGGCTCTCGAGAAGCAGGCTTGATCGTTCTTGCTGGTGTATTTCATCTTCAAGAGTGTGAGTATCTGACTTGTACTCGCGCTCGAAGCCGCCATCCATCCGCAATGAGCCACGTGAAGTAAGGGAGACGTAGATGAGGAAAGGACTCGAACAAAGAGGTTGGAAGTCCGCTGTCAGTCCTTCTCTGATTAATGAGAGATTCATACCAGTTCTTGGTTGTCGTATCGTTGAGAATCTTCCAGCGGGCAGGTAACTTCTGTGGGCGCACAACATTAAAGACTTCAAGGCCACAGTTCCTCAAAACTCACTGATGGGTCAAGAACCAACATATTGCTGTATCTTTTCCGAGGGTGGAGTTACGAAATTCGACAATAATGATCTGAGTTTTGGAAGCTCATCGATAGTGGGAAGTGATGGCACCGCCCTGACTCGGCCCGATACAAGGAATCTGAACATGTAAGCACCAAGCGCAGAGAAAGGGATGATCGAACTTTCTCGCTCTCCCTCTGAGTCTCACTATATCATAATCTTCTAATGTGCAGAAACATGTAGAAATTTGCGCACCGACGGGATGAGTAAACTGTAAACCAACTTCGAACCAACTGTAAACAGCCTGAATTTGGCGCATATTTGGCACTGGCGTTACGATCAAGCAATTACCCGATATAGGCATAATCTTTTGTTATTACTCTAATCTTATCTCTAGTCAGGGTTCTTTCATGCTCGGTCTTCCTCTCTACCCCGCGCTGAAGTGCCCTGCGCTCAATAGGCCATTCACTGGGGAAGCTCGTACAATTAAACGACTCCGAGCGGCTTACATACTTCCATCCATCATGTTACTTGTTTTCCTTCTTCTAGTAAAACTTCTACTACCACGGGGAACGAACCTAATGCTGTTTCCTGATCACTGTTAGTCAATCGTTCGTGGTAACTGCGAGCTCACACTGGGTTTATTACTTTGAAGCTCCTTCCCACTCCTCCTTCCCCACACACGTGCACTAGGGGATGTATACCTGTTCATGCCCCACCTATCGGTCCCGCGTCTTGTTTACAAGCACTAAGAGCAGCCGCACATGTTCCTCTATTTTCATTTCCAATAATTCTTTCTCCTTCTCCTAATGTTACCGATCCACATCCCAAGCGAGATTTATCTCTTTTCCATGTATCTCTCTCCTTCTCCCAATTTTCCATCATGTGTTGTAATCGCATAGACATACGTTGTAAACGCACGGTTTTCTCGCTGTCAAGTTTCGACATCAGTTCTGCCTGTTCTTCCTTCTCCTTCTTTATCAGTTTTGTATCCCATTCCCACTGCTCCCGGTCCCTCTCCCACTCGTTCCGGTCCCTCTCCCACTCATTCCTTTCCATTTTCCTCATGCTTTGTATCCTCTCCAACTCTTCTTTCTCCCACTCCAAGTCCTTCTCTCGACCCTCACCCTCACGTAGCAACTTCTTAACCTCGTCTTCTAAACGCTGAACAGCGTTCTCCAGGCGCCGAATAGTGTCCTCCCTATCTGCGAGTTGCGAAGCGAATTTAGAGGCGGAGGCGGTGTGCTGAGCTTCCTTCAACCGCTCTATATCTGTTTTCCGCTCTTCACCCTCGCGCAGTAGCTTCTTGACCTCATTTTCCAGGCGTTCGATAGTGTCCCTCTCAAGTTGAATAGTTTCCGCCTGATGCCCAGTAGCTTCCTCCAGGCGCCCAATAGTGTCCTCCTGACGCTCAATGGTGTATTCCAGGTGCCCAATATTGTCGTCCGAGTCCCGATCCATGAGTTTGGGCGCGAATGTAGCAGTAGAGCCGACGTGTTGGGCTTCCTTCAATCGCTCCACATTTGTTCCCCACTCTTCGCCCTCGCGCAGTAACCTCTTAACCTCATTTTCCAGACGCTCAATAGTATCCATCTCACGCTCAATAGTGTCCGCCTGATGCTCGATAGTTTCCTCTAAGCGCCCAATAGTGCCTGCCTGATCTTCAATAGTTGCCTTTAGGCGCCCAATAGTGTCCTCCTGGCGCTTGATAGTTTCCTCCAGGTGTTTAATAGCGTCCTCCCGATCTATGAGCTTGGAAGTGAAACCGGCAGCGAAATCACTGAAGTGGGAGTGTAGTGAGCGAGAAGAAACGTCGGTAGAAGTGGTATCAAGGAGACGCCGCCTTTGGGTCAGTGTAACCGCAGGAACTTGGGATGGGCGTCAAAAAGGCAAAAGCACACTTAAGGAAAACCGACAGTAGCTCACCTGCGTCCAGATCGACAGCAGCATTTCCAAGCTCGCATTCGGAGCGTAGCGAGTAGGAAGGAATATCGCCAGGAGTGGTGTTGCGGAGACACCGTTTTGAGGTCAGTGTATCTGCAGGATCTTGGAAGGAACGTCAAAAAGACGGGAGCATTAGTAGAAAAACTTATTTTGATGACTCACCTTCGCCCGGATCGACAACAGTGTCGACAAGCTTACGTTTGGAGTTCATGAGATCTGGACACAGTATGATAATGCGTTGTTGTGGAGGCTTCGAAAAAGCAGGTGACAAAAATAACTTGTCAAAGTTAACTTTTGTTGGCAGGCAAGTTTCTTTTTGATGTGAAAGTTCGCCAAGTTCATAAAGCTAACTTGTCAGGCTCACCGCGTTAGTATGCGGCAAAGTGCGCAAGCTAAAATAGTGCCACAGTGAACTCGTCCACGGTGCCTCAGGTTAATTTTCGACAAGGCACCGCCCTGAGGTCCGAGTCATAGGACCTATTTTTGGCACAAGGTGCCAGCGATGAGTTTAATTGGGGCCTATGCAGTGTCTCTCGGGCCCACCTGTCACTCTGTGCTCACTACGATACTTTCTGTGTCGTGTGTATTCAATGTAGAAAATTTCAAGAATCAGAATTTGTTGACGAAAAGGATCAAGGCCGATTATCAACTCGTTATGATCAAGTAGTTCCCTGATATAGGTACAGATTTGATCTTTCCCTGATCTTATCTATCGCTATCACTATCACTATCTCTACCAGTTTGTACAGTATTTGAGTGCCCAAAACGTCCCTCTACCTCGACTGGCATACCCTGTGTTAAAAGACGTTTCTCTGGCGAAACTCGTACAGTTGAATATCCAGGGGGATTCACATAAGTGTATTCGTCATGATTTCCTTTCTTATACCGCAGTAGAAAAAAAGGTGATGGCGGCCCTAACCTTCATTGGCAGTAACTCCTGCCGTTTGTCCCCCCACATCCTCGAGGAAAATTTCCCTACTTCCGGATTCGGGTTTGTCATTATCGCTCTCTCTACTCCTTCCGCGCACATGTGTATGAGTGGATGTACTCTCGCTCCCGACTGTTTGCCGCCCTATCCCTCAGACAGTGTCCCGCGTCTCGTTCACGAACATTTGACAAGAGTTTCATCGGTGTTCGCCTCATATACCACGGTTGTGTAGCTGCCATATGTGAAACTGGCCCCCATGCCTACAACAATTTCTACACTGTCTGCAAGCTAAGTTTGCCGATGGGAGCTACGCAAGTTCATTCTATTTTCCTTTCCAACAATTCTTTCTCCCTCTCTTGATGTGACTGATCCACATCCAGATTTATCCCGTTTCCACGTGTCTCTCTCCCTCTCCCAACTCTCTGTCATGTGTTGTAATCGCACAGTCATGCGCTCTAAACGCACGGATTTCTCGCCGTCAAGTTTTGACGCCAGTTCTTCGTTTTCCTCCTTCTTTTTCCTTATCAGTTTCATATCCCACTCCCACTGCTCTCGATCCCTCTCCCACTCATTCCTCTCCCAATCCCACTCGCTCCTTTCCATTTCCTTCGCCTCTTTCGTCTTCTCCCACTGGTCTTTCTCCAACTCCCAATCCTTCTCTCGCCTCTCGCCCATACGCAATAATTTCTTAACCTCGTCTTCCAAACATTCGACAGTGTTCTCCAGACGCCCAATAGTGCCCTCCCTATCCGCAAGTTTCGAAGCGAATTCAGCAGCGGAATTGGCTTGGGTGAGTTGAGCTTCTTTCAACCGCTCTATATCTGTTTCTCGCCCTTCACCCTCGCGCAGCAGGTTCTCGGTCTCTTTTGCCAGACGCTCAATAGCGGCCGCCTGACACTCAATAGTGCCCTTCTGACACCTGATAATGTTTTCCAGACGCTTAATAGTGTCCACCCGACCTATGAGTCTGGAAGCGAAACCAGCAGCAAAATCGGTGAAGTGAGAGTGTAGTGATTGAGAAGAAACATCGATAGGAGTGGTATTATGGGGACGCCGCTTTGGGATCGGTGTTTTTACAGGACCTAGTACGGAACGTCAAAAAGGCGGAAGTATACTTAGGAAAACTAACGGTATCTCACCTTTGTCCTCGTCCTTGCCGTTGCCCTCATATTTATCTTTACTGACACCCTCGCCCTCGTACAGATAAACAGCGGTGTCGCCAAACTCGCGTTGGAAGTGTAGTGATTGTAAATAAGTATTGATAGGACTGGGGTCACTGGGGCGCCGCTTTGGGGTCAGTGTATCTACAAGAATACGGAAGGAGCGTCAAAAAAGACTTGAGGAAAGCTGGGGGTAAATCACTTTCGTCCTCATCTTCATCTAGACCGACACCAGCGCCGTCAAGCTCACTTTCGGAGTATAGTGAGTGAGATGAATTGTAAATAGGACTAGTATCACGGAGATGCTGTTCTATGGCCATTGTATCCCTAGAAACTTGGAAGGGGCGTCAAAAAGACGGAAGCACACCTAGAGGAAACTGATTCTGGTAACTCACCTTCGTCCAGATCAACACCAGCGTCATCAAGTTCACGTTGGGAGTGTAGTGAGTGAGAAAGAATATCACCAGGAGTGGGTTCATAGAGACGCCGTTTTGAGGCCTGTGTATCTGCAGGAACTTGGAAGGAGCGTCAAAAAGGCGGAAGTTGGCTCTGGTAATTCACCTTCGTCTAGATTGACATTAACGTCGACAAGCTTACGTTTGGGGTTCATAAGAGTGCGAATGAGATGTTGTTGTGGCCGCCACAAGGGGGTGGGGTGGGGGGCAGAATTGCTTTACTTCAAATAGTGATGTTAAATAACCCTGGTTCGCTAGTCCCAAGAACCTCACTATGCAGAGGCTCGGCTGCCCAGGGATGATGATATACTTAGTAATAGTCCTTACAAATCGGGATAGACTCACCTGAAACTAAGGTTCCCAATTTATATGGGGAGCGTCGTGTACTCTAATCGCATTAGGCGATGGAAATTTGGCCGAAGACAGAGTTATCTGACTGAAAAATGTTCGCGACAAGGGTAACAAACAGGGCCCATCCAGCTTGACACATTAGGTGGCCTAGTGGACCCTGATTCAGGGGTAGTTCGCCATGAGAAGGCTTATCATTCAGTTTTGTTTTCAGTGAGTAAGGGTCAATCACAGGGTCTTCGATTACTGCGACAGCTTGTAGGAAACCTATTCGAAGGGATGCGGTGAGGATTTGCATTTGAATTGCATCGATATCGTAGGTAAGTATGAAACAATGAAGGCTTCAAGATCAGAAAGTGCTAAATGTGGCTGTCCCTGTATTTTAACTTGAGATCTTCGACGTCTGCTTTGAGCCTCTCCAATACGCGCATGGTTTCTTCGAGCTTGTCTGTGCTTTGATCAGTTGGGCATGCCGGTGGCCGTGCGGCATGTGAGGTGGATGGAGACGCGGAAGGTCCGGGCGGTAAGATTGGGTTCAAATCCATGGAGGGGGAAGCGAGGGATGGTGCACCTGGCCTCCAAATCCTTGAGGTAGCATTTGGATTGATGCAGCCGGGGACAGTGAGGGTTGCGGGCCAGGTCCCAATTACTGCATCACCGATTTGCCTCCAATGAGTTGACAATCCCTGTATGAGCATCGAGCTTGACTTCTGGCGTAGATTGCGACGAAGTACTTCGCCACAACGTTTGATTAGTTTTTCGACCTAATGGCGAGGCCCTATGGACTCACAAGGTCTACTATAACCCAACAAATTTGACATGTCAAGGCCCGCATGCGTGTCGCCCTTAGATAGCTTGGTAAGGCCCATGTGCTGAGGGCTCGAAGGCTTAAGTGGTCTTCTCGCATGTCGAGATGACTTAGATAGAGTGGGGATGACTTCGGTGCCTCGTGAGTTGGACCCCGCTGCCAAAGCGACCTCTACTCTGCGTTCAGGGACCTCTTGGGACCGTAGGGAAGTAGCGGCCTTTGCGGGTACATTGTTCGTTTTAGCCTGGTGCTGCAAAGAGGTAATGGTCTGCTCGTGTTTTTTCACCAACGTGTGTGTTTCGGCCAACATTTTATCGAGAACAGAGTTTCGTGTTTCTTGAGCAGTGATTTGGGTACGACAGAGTTTGAGGTCATTGGAAAGTGAAGCCTGAAGGTGATGGTAGTACGTTTTGGAGTACGAAGGAGGAAAGAAAGAAGTTATCAGCTGACCTTCACTCCCTCCATCTCTCTCTTCAATCCGTCTTTTTCATCCTTTAACCGTTGGATAGTTTCCTCGCGATCTGAAATACGCATTAAAAGTCGCTTTGTAAGTTCTGCGCATTTGGACTGATAATCGACAAGTTGTCGGGTGATATCGTCATTGGTAGTGGTTGTTGTGGAGAGTACGCGGCGTTTGGAGGCAGGCGCGTCTGTATTGGATATGGTTATGTAGAATCAGAGATTTTAGCGGTATCTAACACGCACCACGTATGCTGCCATTGTCAGTGTTCTCTCGTTGGCGTTTGGTGCTAGCGCTCATCGTTAATGGCAAAGCAGAATTTTTTTTCCGATCCAATTACCAATCCAATTATTACCACTATCGGGATAGGTGCATGTTTGGCACAAGCGTTAAGAATGATCAGCGATGGTTGCGGGCCGCCGGGCCGCGACCAAATCATGGTCATTTCTCAATGCAAGAGTTTGAGTTTTAAGTAGGGAGTGTGGGCTAAAATGTTGCAGACGGGGGAAATCCACTCCAGAAGCAGTATGCTTGACCAGGGATATCTAATGAGAGTGTAACAACACCTCGTCTTGCCTCGTTCTCGGTTCAATACTGGTAGACGACTGGGAGTCTAGATCTTGATCGGTTACTCATGGTCCGTAGTTAGGTGATCCTTGAGACGCCATTTTGGTGAGATAAAACTAGCTGTTACACCCCGATTCCGAAGGCTCCCAGAAAACGTGCGGAAAGTCAAAAGAACGTGAACCTCGAGAACGGATGGAGTGGGGAGGACACAACAAAGGAGTCTCAACAATTGATTTGTTAAGCAACATCAATGCGACCCACGTCCACCCAGATTATTGGCATCTCCTTAGCCCCACATACATGTTTCCCGGAACGGTCATGGTACCTAGAGAGCTTTCAATGGTGAAAGTCTATGCACACATTTTACCCCATGTAAATTCTGCAGTCGCTTGATCCTTTCTGTCCTAACTTCCTCTCGGATTAAAATGGAATTTGAATACTTGCAGTATGCCTCGTAGATTTTTGTGGTATCTCGGCCATAGGATGCATAGCTTGCCCGCTTCTCCAATAATTCCACAAACACTTCATCGGTGAGTATCCAGCAGACGATTTCCTCTAGATGAGGAAGAATCACTCCATTCGCAATTTTTTCCAGACAAAGCCCATCCATGATTATCGAGGGCACAGTGACCTGTTTCGTAGTCGGAATCGTAGCGAGGAGAGCGGCCAGATGCGATGGATTCTGCTTTGAAGAGCACCAATGACGAAAGTAAACATCCTGAGGAACCGATCATGTCTTGAATGGTAAGAAGTTGTAGAGCGCCATCTTCCCTTGCATGTACTTCCAAGTTAACGAGAGAAGGAACGCGGAGTGCCGCGAACACCCAATTGTCTGTGACTTTGCCGACATATAGTTTGCGTAAGCAAGGGAAAAATAGGTCTCCTCTCCGGATAGTGCCGAGCGGCTTTTGCAGCACTCTTGTACTGAGATATGTCAGAAAACTACATTTCTTCAGGACTTGATATTGAATATCCCCCCCTATGTTGACGAATGGAAAATCCAGATGAGTAAGGCTGCCAGGTCAACTACATCGAATAAGGCCGGCGGTATAGTCCCATCGAGTGACAACTTCCACAGGGTGCGAGAGACGGTAGGGCTGCCCCTGCTTCAGTGGACACGACGACCTCCAACTAGAAGCCAGCTCATCACTGATTGCGTTATCGAGCCAGGGGGTGCATGGTAGGATTCACATCCAAGGACAACTTCTGGATACGTCAAAGGTATGGGACAAGTAACGCCTTGTAGTCCGCCCCAGACGAGAGTGAATCCATCGATAGGTGAATGGATGGGGGAAGATATACGCATGCAGGCGCCAACGATGCAGCATTACCATATAGGTTTATGAAGTAGCCCGGTCCCCAGAGACCTGGGTCACTGCGGGAAATCTGTCGCCACCTTGAGCATACTTGACCCAGGAGCAATGTATGTCGGCCAGTTTAGTTGTACTATCCACCAGAGGGATAGGCCCACTATCCGATACACAATGGGCGAAGATTCTGGATATGATTTCTGGGTGGCAGACGTCTGTGAGAGTGCGAGGTTATATCTGAGGACATGTTCTTGCCAGATTTTCCGCTCTTTTCCGAGAGTACTGATTTGATCGCTGGCTACTATAAGATCCAGAGTAAACCCCACAGCGTTCACGCTGGCTCCTTGTTGCCTTTGTTCTGCAGAGTTCCTCAATCTTTTGAGTGAGGCGAAGGATGCTATTTTTTACGCCGAGCAAGAGTTCTTTAACACGTGGGATCTCCTGATCTAAAAGAATATTTACATTTACGGTTGCCGCATACCCCAGTTTGTCCAAGAGAGGTCGATCGTTGGATAAGATAGAGAATCCAAGATAGTTCTATGAAGAATTCGAAAGCTCATTAGCTGGTGAAACTGCCTGGCGAGAATTAAACCTGGAAAATTGAGATTAACTAACCCTCTCTGCTTCCACCCCGACTCCCTCTTCCCTTCACTGTCCGACACCTTAAGCTTGATGTTTCTCTCGCCATTCGAAACCTGCGAGAATGGCTCGGTGAGGTCTTTGCACGTAAATCCGTCCCGCGTATGATTTGCGAGCGTAGTGGTACTGTGACAGCATTTACTGGTAAAGTTAAGGTTTGCCAGGCCAGACATAAGTTGACAATGTTATTTTAATATTAGCACATAGAAAACAGCGCACCAAATTTAGTTTCAAGCGGCTAGAGGTTTCCAGAGCTCCAGGGAAAAAGGGTATTTGATGTGCTCAGCCATTTACTGTAACATAGGGAATGAGGAGGACTTCGAAAAGGCATTATGATAGCAGTACTATCCGAGGGGTTGCTCTGTTTTGAGATTAGTATAATTACTGGGAAGAAAGAGTATCGGCTAGGCGTAGTCAGCATGAGAAAAGCACACTAGTACAGGTCGTAATGTTTTCGAAAGAATACAGACGGGTTCGTATTGTGGGGACGTGTGGTTCAGAAGGTTTCAAGTGATGATACTAGGGATGTTGGTATCGAACATTAGCGTTCGAGCGCTCTTCAAGTTATAGGTCTCTCGCGCCAGCGTTGTATTTCGACTTGAGGTCCTCAACGTCCGATTTTAGGCTCTCGAGGATGCGTAAGGTATGTTCTAGCTTGTCTGCTCTTTGGTCGAAGTGAGATACTGCCAGTTCGGGCGCAGAAGTGGAAGTAAGTTTTGAGGAACCGGATTGCGCGAGCAGAAGCAAATCTGTGGAGGCATTTTTGGGCTGACGGGAGTTGGCAGATCTCACTTGTTTCCGCAGAGAGGCAATAGTCCCTTTGTGTTCCTCCACTAACTGACGCGTTTCAGCCAGTTGCTTCTCCAGGACAGAGTATTGCGATTCATGAGCAATGAGTTGTGTGCGGTAAAGTTCGAGATCGTTGAAAAGTGCAGCCTGCCAAGGATATTATGAGGAGTACGTTTGAGGAACAGAGAAATGAAAGAATGTGTCGTCATGATCAACTAACCTTTTCTTTTTGCAATCGCTGGATAGTGGCATCACGATCTGAAAATCGCGCCAAAATCTGGGCCGTAAGCTCTGTCACGGTGCACTTAGACTGATCTACAAGCTGACGTCCGACATCGGGGTTATTGGTGTCTGTGAAACGGCATAGACAGTGCTGGGTGGCAGGTATGCGTGTGTTCGATACAGGCATCTATAATCAATTTAATTTTCGTGTACTGAATGTGACTGTAGGGTATCAAAGACATACCGATGTGGTCGCCGATACTGGTGAATCTTCAAGCCCAGCCTTGCTCCGAATCTACGACAGGGCGTTGGTTGACGCTGGGGCAGACGCGCTCTTCCAGGTGACTGACCCCTATGAAAGATTCGCGTTCTTATAATCAGCTATCGATATGGTCAGGACAACTTTGAATCTGAAGGTCGAGACTCGAGGTGATCGCGGTGGCCAGTGTTTGACCACAGTAAAATCAGCAGCCACCAGAGGGGTGGGAAATGTTTATGTCTATTATGTCGAGAAACCAATTGCAATCAATCGGTGGGTCACGGTAACAATTCTTGCAATGAAATGGTGCAAGTTCGTTTATCTGAATTTACATGGGCACCGTAAGGCTGGAAAGGTCAATCCTGGGCAGAATAATAAATAAATAAAATAGACACCAAGGTGGTTACCAGTGCTATGTGGGAGTGTATTATTCAATATGAACGGCGGGCATATGCAGCTTGGGTGAGCCCATGAGGATACGATATATTGTGGTGATATAGTAAGTCTTGTGAATATGGGACAGACGACATGTCCTAGGTTATGGATCGGGTCGCATTGGAAGGAGAGGCACAAGGAGGAGGATGTTTTCGGGTTTTGTGTTCTGCGCGGTTAGGTGGCCACTGATAGGGGAGTTCGATTGTAAATACCCCGAGGATGCGAGGCACTCTTTCCTATGGGAAACGTTTCTCAGTGGGAGAGAGTGGCCTTGTATGGCCGCAGTGTGTTCTTTGTGAATTAAAACACGACGCCCACGTGTGGCGGTTTTACGTCCCCAGATGGAGCTTGGAGGAATCCCCTCTATTGGTGCCTTCATGGCCATTTGGTGTATCTTCGTAACTGCTGAGGACCTGCTTTTAGTTGATGAAACCCTGATGGCTACGGAGTACATACATTCGTCTGTAGATCTTAGTGCTCGTGGATTATCCTCTAACAGAGCGCGCGTATGGCAGGGCCTGAGGTTGAAAGAGTCGGGTTCAAAAGTGCCTCAAGGAGTGTAAATAGCAGAGTACTCCTTGGCTCGCCTGTATATCATGCTCGTTAGATATCATGTGGTAGGAACTAGAGGTTTACGTTGAACGAACCTTTTCCCTCATATGCCCGAACTCAGCCCGTACGTGTCTGAAGTCTTTTGTTAAACTTTGTAGTTGGTTTGGTACATGTTCTGAAAGCGAAATGTTGGCAATTTATGCGCTACTATGGTCGAATCGTTCGTTGTTGAGGTCCCAATGCAATTCAACCCCTGAGCCACTTGTCCCTCCAGAGGGCTGTGTGGTGCCTAACTCAACTATTTTAACGACAGGAGACGGAGGCGTGAAGAGTGTATAACGGGCTAGGATCAGTCGTGGACGTGCGAGTAGAATTCTTGGGGACGTGGAATGTAGTAGTTGAAGTTGAAGTTGAAGCAGCGAGTGAGGAGATAGAGGTTCCCTTGAGTGTAGAGCGAGGTAGCTTCGTCACAGTTACGAAGGCGCGTGCGGACTTGGCCTCGTACTGGTGACCTGCGAAGAACCCTTTGCCATCATCCACCTCAACCTTGGTGCCATGCCCGGTTCAGGTAGGTTCATAAGCTCGGTGATTCTAGTGTTGCTGGGGCAGGCTGATGATTGTGGGTCCTCGCCGTTGAGTTGAGAATCCGAGAATAGCGACGAGGCGAGGATGCCTGCACCTCCCTCCAACTGGGATTGGAATTTCTCGAGGCGTGAAAAACGAGGCACGAGGTTTGTGATTGTCTCATGAAGCATGCGGAAGTCGTTGTCATGGCTGGTCTATGAGCATTATATATGCGTAAGTCAATTGGACAAGAAACGTAGAAAAAGCGGAGGAGTCGGTGAGAACGGCTACTGACCGTTTCTGCCAACCTCGATGCCAGGTACGAAATCACATTTTCACGTTCAGCGAGTTTCAATTGAAGCTGCTCTGTCAAGAGCGAGTAGGACTCATGTTCGGGGACCTGGGTGGTGGCCATTCCGGAAGGGGAGTTTTTTGCAATTGTACTTCGTGGCTCTTTTCGGGATATGGATGGTGATGGGCCTAGCCCGGTTCCAGCTATGAAATCGGGAGTAGCGTTGGGTATGTGACTGGTATGTGACCTATGTGTACCTACACTAGGCGTATGACTTTTCCGTCGGAGAGCGGAGGAAGAGACAAAAGTGGAACTGAAGCCTGCAGGGAGCGAACGACGCTTAGAGGAGCTAGGGACAGAGGCACAACCCACACTGAGAACAGGGGGTTTCTTGGCAAATCTGACCGGCTTGGCCGTCGTAGACCGTCCTCGACGGGCATCGTCTGGGAAAGCTGACTGTCCTCTGGTTTGGGATCGTCGCTGATATGTCAGAGATGTCAGAGCACGGCCCTGCTCCTCCAACTGCACACGCGACTCGGCCAAGTCCTTTTCCAGGTGGGAGACCCTGGACTCAAGGGTGGTTATATGACGAAGAGAGACATGATGAGCATTTTGGAGCGACGAATATGCTTCGCGTAGTGTCACAAGGTCGATTTCAACTTGAGCCTGAATACGAATCAGTTAAGTAGCTCACTCAAGATAAAGTAGCACAAGACATGGGGTGCTTACCTTGCCACGCTCCAACTCTCTGTTCTTGTATAGATCTCTCTCCTGCAGAAAAACTTGGCCGAGTGTAGCGTATTCTTGGGTCGCCTTCCCACCCTCACGTCCTATTTTTTCCCTGTCTCTTAGTTCTACGCCAACACTAAACCTCTCATCAGTGAGCCCCGCTCTGACTTCGTTGACAATTTCATCCGCAAATGAATAGGGCTTGAGGGTCTGGTGAGCAAAGGTATCGTTCTTGTATGAGAGATTTGGGCGTTTGGGTGTGTAAGCACCTAAACATTCAATTGGATCAACTCTTTAAGCACCTACGCGAAGTAACAGGTACGTACAGTCCTCGAGCACCCTGATATCAATCGCATTGCACTGACGTTTCATACCAGCACCAGGATTCAAAGTGAAAACATTTTCTTCCATGTCTGGTCAAGGTGTTATCAATGCCTATCCTTAGTGGTATTTTCGAAACTGTTCAAAGTCTCGCATCGTTACAAGAGGTGTTCGGTTTTAGCCCAGGTGCTTGACGGACGCTGCCAGAGAACTGTGACACGGGTATTTGTGTTGGGCTTCTGAAACAATCAACGCGATCACGTGAATGAATACACCTGAAAGAATTAGATAGATCGCTGTGCCATGTACACGTAGGATCAATGTCGAAAACTTTTCAAATACCCCAGTACAACGTCAGATTGAAACCAACTGACCGTTAGGTTATATATTAAAGTAGAATTTTACTCCGTGAGCCATTGAATCTAGGAAGATACACAGATCACGCCAAACTATCGAACTTAGTCGCGTATAAGCAGCCCTGATCCTTTTAGGCCTTTTCACTGTCTAAATTAAGTCATTTTAGATTCAAGTAGTCAGATGAACACACATACCTTACTGTGCTGAACATACACCTTATCCCATGCAATTTTTGGAGTTGCTTGATTCTTGCTGCTCGATATTCCTTGTTATAAACGAGATTTAAAGGTGCGCAGTGCGCATCGTAGACCTTCATTTTTAGAGAAGGATGGCAAGCACGCGCTTCCATCATCTCGATAAACGCTGCGTCCGTGAGCGTCACACAGTCTAATTCCTCCAAACGCGGAAGTATCGCTCCGATGGCCATATCTTGAAGGCACTTCTCATCCATGATAATTCTCGGTATGGTAACCTTAGTTACTGTTGGAATCATAGCTAAAAATGCAGCGAGGCGCGTCGTATCCCCCTCGTGGCCCAACCAGAGAGCTAAGGATGATAGGGAACAGCCCGAGGTCGCAAGCATGTCTTGAACCGTGAAAAGGTCTAGTTGTGTATAGTTCCATGTGTGAATTTGTAGGTTGAGGAGAGACGGAGCCTTGAGTACCACAAAAAGCCAATTGTCTTGCACGTTGGCTACATGAAGTTCGCGTAAGTGTGGTAACCTCAAGTCACCAGCATGGGCGGTAACGTGTCCGCGACGCGCCACGTGTGTACGAAGGCTCTTTAAAGCTGTGCATTGCTTGAGGATGTTATACTGTGCATCTCCGTCTATGTTCACAATCGCGAAATCCAGGTAGGTAAGGTCGGCGAACCTAACCGCACTAAGTAAAGGGGAATGGATAAAACCAATGAGGGATAAACTTTGCAGTGCGGGGGAACGGCTAGATTTACTGAACAACGGAGGTTTTTCAAGTTGGTTGGTTTGCGAAAGGGGGCTGCAGGGAAATTCAAGATAAAGCTCCTCGAGAGAGGTAGAACTCGTTAGAATGTGATTCACGGCACGGAGGTTCGTGATGTATGAAATCTTCACGGAGCGTAATTGCGACCAAGGAATGTGCAATGAAATTAATGGAAGATTGTTCCCTCCCCTAAGTCTGAAATGTTGCAAATTACGCGCATGCTTCAACGGGGCCAGCGAATGCCAGGAGGAGGCCATCTCGCTACTGATGGGATGGCCAGGGCAGTACACTGAAAGGTCGATATTTAAAATCTGAAGGTTAGAGAACGAATCCAACTCGGTGGTGCTTCTCCATAACCTGTCCAACATCTCAGGGCTCATATCCAAAGACAACTCTTGGATACGCCTGAGATATGGTACTATTATGATCGCATAGTCTGTCGTGATGGAAGAGGACAGGTGCACAGAAAGGTGAACGAATGATGGAAGTAGAGCACAGGCAGCGGCCAACGTTATAGCATTATCCTGAAGATTTAGGGAGCACTTCCCCCATAGACGATGTTCACTGCGAGTGATCTTTCGCCACCGCGAACACACTTGCCCAAGGAGCAATGCTGCCGGAATGAGTCTCGACGTAGCTCTGTGTGGAAGAGCAACGAGCTCGGGAGAAACGCAGTGGATGAGGATTCTCGCGATTATCTCTGACGGTAGTCGTTTGTGAGGTGCAACAGCGATGCTGCATTTTCGAACCTTTTCAGCCAACGGCACCCACTCCTTGGAAAGGCAGCTAATTTGTTCGGTCAGCCCATGTACGGCCGCCCTATTATTTTCATATTGCCTCTGAATTTTGGACTCAAATAACGCTTCAATTTGGCGACCGATGTAGAAGAGCCTGCTTTCCGCGTCGCGTAGAAGTATTTTGGCACGTCGGAACTCTTGATCGGATAAGACATCATCGTTCATAGTCCCTGCATACTCCAACTTGTCCAACAATACTTGATCGTCAGGCGATTTGCCAAATCCCTGTGAATCGTTCTAGTGATCGTTAAGATGTTTTTATCGATGGCAAGAGGATAATAACTAACCTTCTTCGGCTCGTCAGAACGAAGCTTCCCCTTCCCACTACCTCTCGGAGCCGCCAACTCGATAGTACCAGCGTTCCCATGACCCGAACGCCGCGGCACAAGGTCATAAAGCTGAGTATGCTCTTGACGCTTGGTTTGGTATCCATTTCGATGTTCCGGGATGATATCAAGGAAACGACGTTTGGGGCCGACAGTGAGAGTGTCTGTATCAAACAATCGTTAGGCCACAATAAATATCTTGAATGAAGCAACACACCGTTCTCGCCATCTATATCGCGTTCACGTTTTGTTCTCAAATTGAGGGAGGAAGCAAGATAGAGAGTATTTTCCACCATGGTGGCGGTTAGTGACAAAAGGAGGATTGCTTGAATGGAATTTATTGAGAGGCCTTGAAGGTTGGCATGATCCACGTGGATGTAGACTTAACCCATATGAGCCAAAGACCGGCCATCCCCATTCGGATTAGTACAATAGGCCATGTCGCTCGTTAAAATAGGCTGTGAGGGGATATATGAAAGCTGAATTGAAATAGCCAATAGGGTACTCGAGACTTGGAGCTCAAGTATCTATTGGTAGTGACCATAATTTGGACTAAGACGCAGGGACTATGAGCCGATGGTTAGACTCCGTTGTTGAAGTTAGTCATATTGATTGGAGCACAAAGCGAATATGACCTAGTTTGAAATAAGAGAATTGGGCTGCACTAAATCAACGGATACGTCCTGTACATATAGTATATATACGTGGTATGACCGTTATTCATCCTTGTTTTGCCGCGGGCGCCTAACACTATCTTCCAACGCCTTGACATCCGCTTGTCGGCTTAGCAAAGGCCGTCATTTCAGAAAACGCCAGTAGTGTTCAACGAGTCAGAGGAAACAATGCTGGAGATTCACTTAAACGACCAACTTGGGTTCTGCCATATAGACATGAGCGGCTGAAAGTAACGAGGCATGTTTGCACGATGGCTGATGAGAAGCCACGATGGAATTAAAGGCGGTGACATGGATTGAACGCCTGCAGGTGGTATGGAGGGGTTTATCAGTGCAAGCTGACATTCTATGTACTATGTCAGGTGCCGTATGACGCTTGTTGCGTTTCTTCAACACATCAGCGCTAAAGTTCCGGAGGAAATGCTTCAACTTCAAATTATTATTCTATCTCGGAAGTAGAAGCTGGAAGGACCGATATCTGGGGTGGATGTTGAATCACACCTATGTGCAAGCGATAAGGTAAAGGAAATGATGTAGGTTGTGTATTATGTATCACACGTATCTGGTACAATGCAGCGTTCCATATAGCTTTTAAGTTCTTCCAAGGTCGGCCAACACAACGATTACGTCTAACTAGGCCAATAAGGGGGAGTGGCCTGTGGGGAGCACGCGTACGGATGACTATGTTCCGGTGATGCAAAGTGGGTAGATTGGCTCCACGTAGAGTTTGGTATATATGAATCGTAGCTTCGTCGGGGTACCACGGGGCGAGAAGACTGCTGTGTTGACGTGGGCCCCCGATGATCCGTCTGCGTGCCCATAGCTGGCTTTGGTGGGAGATTGGCTGTGTTGGCACGAACTGGTGGATTGCATACCGATTTGAATGTGCCCTGTGGTGGTGTAACAGCATTTGCTCTTTTAATTGGTTGGAACTTGGGCTGAATGGAACGCGGCGTGTTTGTAACTGGAGCGGATGCATTGGCGTGTTGGTATTTGCGCTGGGCAGGGGCTGAAATGTTCTTGAGCGAAGTTGGCAGGTTTTTGGCTGCTGCCGGACCTGTATTAGTTGTTCCTTGGACGGCTAACCTAGGCGCGGACGTGGTGGGTGTAGATGGTGAAGGCGAGTTGATATCTTTACGGGGAGAGCTTTCTTTCGGGATTGCAAGACGAGATATTAAGGAATTGCGCAGTGAAGTATTGTCTTCTAACGGTGGACGAAGAATTGTTGGTTTGCCCTCAAGAGGAGATATGCGTGATTCGAGGCTGGGAGTTTTACTTTGAGGGTGATCTGAAGAACGCAACAAGGCATGATATTTCCGTTCCAGATCCGCATATTCTGTGCGTAATTCGTTTATAAGCTCCCCATCCTCGTAAGCCTGCAATTATTTCTTTCGTCAGTCATTGCCCAATTGAAGCGAAGGAAGTAGTGCCATGAAGAGTGTTCAAAGGCACAGATATATAACTCACGTCGTGCCTTCTCTGTTTGAGGTCTAGGTCTGCTTCGCGCAAGTCTGCACGAGCGATTTGAAGATTGTAGTGATTTTCCGCCTGTGGTCGTTTTACATTAGCCGTTGTTACAATATAGGGTGAATGGAACAAAAAAGGCATGTCGGAGGGGGAAAGTGAGAAGAACTAACCTTCTCCCTCTCTAAACATGTGTTCTCCCACTCCAAGTCGTCAATCGCCCGCTCCTTGACGGACATTTCCAGTTCTAGCTTCTCCATCTCCCTCTGCAGCGTCATTCTTTCTATATCCCAGGTCGCCCTCGCATTTTCCCAGGTAGTCGTCACCTTCTCCAATTCCTGTTTCAAGGGTTCCATAGCTATTCGCTCCTCTTCCAATTTCGCATTATCCTTCACCAGATTCTCCTTATCTTTCAACCACTTCTCTCTTTCCCCCTCGATGTCCTCCTTGCAGGCTTCCAGCCATTTTCTCTCGTTCGCCCACTTCTCAGCGGCAGATTTCCATTCCTGCTTCTCCTTATCTCTGTCTTGTCTCCCTTGCTCCCTCTCCTCAACCCATATCTGTTCATCACGTATCAGCCGCTTCCCTTCAGTCTGCAGTTTTTCAATAGTGTCTTCTCGGTCCATGAGTCTTGACGCGAGTGCCTTTGCGAGGTCTATACAATGAGATTGAGATTGACTCAGTTGGTGTGCGAGGGCGGAGGAGGTAAGGCCATGTGTTATAAGACGACGTTTCGGGGAGCGGGAATCTGTAGAAAGTATGTCGTTCATTGGACATCGCAAAGAAAGAGAGTTATGATTTGTGTTGAGACTCACCACTTTCGAAATCGGCGATATCCTCATGGCCACGCTTAATACCTCCCGGGCTAGGGCTAAGTGTATGACGAATACTGCCATCCATGCAATCCATACGTGGGTGATAGGGGTTGGGCGCGTAGACTTGACAATCCAGAGACCTGAGAGAAAAAACCAAGAAGGATGGTGCTTTGCGTGTTTCTCGACCTGTATTAAAGTTGATAATCAGAATACAAAAAGTTGTTCGAAAGGAGTAGGGCAACTTCAAAAGGTTTGGAAAGATGAAGAGACGGCGAGTGACCAATGTCTCGGGAGTTGTTGAGGATCGTTTGGGTTCTCCGGGTTCTCTAGCATCGAGATTGGCAGCCACGTGGACTGAGATCCTGAGGTCCAACCTACGATAACTTGTAGCTGTAGATAATAATACTAGGTCTAATACCCATTTAATTCTATAACGCTGGTGAGGTCTTCGTAAATGTTCGGAATGAATGGAAACTTACCGATCAGCTCATCCGTGCTATGCCATTCCCTATTTGTGAGAAGTTCATAATTTTCGACCACTGTCACCCGCATTTTCTGTGATTTTCATCGATAACGCGCCTGGCCAATGAGTAAAATAGATAGCAGATGGAGGGAAATCGAACAATAGAGTAGTTGAAAACAGTGGACACATAGTAACCCCGAACTACGTATGTCGGTAAAACGAGTGGGGGTGGCGTGACCGTGGGCTATCAATTTTCTCGCCTCTCCTCCTCCTCATTCCTCTTATCCCTTGTTGCTCTTCTGTTCTAGAAAAAATACCCTAGCTCTCAAATCTCTCAATGTCTGGAAACTCGCAAATTTTATTTCCACTCAGACTCCCGGTTGGATACTCAGCCTCACTGCACACCAGCATCATCTCGGCTCTCGAGACGCAATCGTAACTCGATCGTCGCCTCTCTTTCTTCTTCAGCTATGACCTATTACTCCTCAATTTGTTAACGCTGTCGGGAATATTGCGATCGGAAGATCGATTGATTTATATTCGTATCCTGTGTGGGCTTTAAAATCGAATGTCGATCAACCATCACCTTGTCGATACGTTTTTAGGGCTTGATATTTAGTGAGAGCTTATTCACCCATTTCATAGCCATTCGCTAATATTTTGTGCATCATAGAAGAAGCAGGGAGTTCGTCTCAGATGAGATCAGTAGTTCATATTCATCACCCATCATATTTGGCCGATGTACCTCGCTGCCGCCTGATTGTGTAGGATAATCGGACGCTCTGGACATCTCCTCTGTTATCCCGAGGCATCGGTAAGTCCTTCGCCCTTTTATGCGATCGAGTCTCATGATTATCTTAGACGAACGGATTTACTCCATTATATCCCGCTGGGTGTAGATTTTATTGAGAGATACATTGAGATTATTCAAAGACTTCCCGCCATGCGCTCGCTTTCAAGTTCCTAAGATTATCACTTTCATGAGTCACCGATACCTAATCTAGTTGGCTCTCTCAAGGTAGGTGTTCACCAAATCACAATGAGCATTGCATCAAGCCCTTATTACTTACTTAAGGGTTGCCAATATCATTAACGACCGAAAGTCTAGTGAGTTTAATCGTACATTGCTTCTGCTCCATTATTGATACAAATGCAAATTCTCTGCTGTTGAAAGGTCGAACTTATGACCTAATTTATATGATATCCTTAATATCGGCTATCTGTTCAATGATGGGGCAGGTGTAAGGGAGAACCAGATTGTCTTCATCATTGCTAACAACCTTTTAGGGCACAACTCAAACCATGACTCAACAGGACGCACGCCATATTCTTGGAAAAAGTTCGTAATACACACCAGTGCCAAGCTACCTATATTAATAAAGTTTATAATGCATGACCATCGCACCCTGAGGAGTACGCTACCTTCTGATTTTCTTGGACTTGCGATTCTACAATCATTTATCGCTTTGTATCTCTTATCGTAGTCCGACCTTGAAGATTTTCTTGCTGTCTTCCGAAATGACTTAGCTTCTGGAGGCACCACCATTATTTTTATTATCACTGCAAGAAATAACACACTAGGCACGTTATTTCCCGTTCATGACGATGTTCTGAAATGACGTGCTCTTCTTAGATTGATCGCCGCTTTGACCCGCCGCAATTGCCTAATTTGGAAGTGGCATCCCGCCAAAGCGCACGAACTTGTGCGAAATGCCCATGGCCGTATGCAAAACCATATTCATTGTTTACCGCTTTGATTCTCATCCATGTGCATCGTGAAAGAACCCTGAGGCTGTTGCCGGGAGGCCACAAATCTGGCAGGTATTGACGCGCCACTTCGGCTGTACCTTGAGCCTGCTAAGGCTTAAATCTCTATAGTCTCACAGCACGCTCATGGTCCATTGTCTCTGCCAAAGCGGAAAGCACGGGACGCTCACAGACGACCGATAGCGGGTCAGAGCTCGACCGAGCCCTCGGGACACCTCATCCCCAAATTATCAGGCAGTACCAATCCCTGTAGCAAATGTGTCAGCCAGCAACTAGCTTTGATCATGCCCTATCCGCTTCGGAATGTGTTTTATTGCGACAAAGCAATCGACGTTCCACTCCCTCGGTCATTGCGCCCTAAGGGAACAATAGTCTCTCCCTCCGTGGCTCCGATCGCGAACAATTCCCAAGACCGCATGCTCAGAATAAATCGTACCTTGGAGAGACAAAGGTTCGGAAATCCGATTATAGTACCATCCAGATTGTGATACATTTGAACCCAGACTATCGATTCATAGATCCCGGAAGAGGAATTCTATGGATTGGGGATGTCACGTTAGAAACGGACGATGTCCTTGTGTGTCAAGTTTTGATGGTACAAGGGCCTCTCATCACTGCCACCGGTCACATTACTGGAAACTACTTTCCAAACTGGTATTCGAAGCCGCATTGAGTGTTTGGCATTGTCCTGGACTGTTAAATCGAGCTATAAGAGTGGCCTACGATACCGAAGTTCCCAAACACTCTACTTAAATTCCCCCATAACTTGCACATTTCATTCATACTACTCTTACTATGTTTTTTCAAAATTTTCCTGCCCAAGCGATGGCTGCCCCTGAGCCTACTTTTCATTTTCAGGGCACGGAAATGGGGATGCAGAACTACTATGGGCATAGGAGAAATATGGCGGGCCACAACAACATGGCGGCCATCCTACACAGTGCTAGGGACTTGGCTGATAGGTACGTCATATCTTTTTTATTTACGCGCCTTTATTCGGAAAGTCTAAGGTCATTTTAGCGCATCGCCATCGTCGTCACACGAGTACATAAATTTACGCGAAGATACCTTTGCTAGCTGTGGATATCGCCCTATGGAGCAGGGCATGAGCCAGGCCGGGTGCGCAATAATAATACTTTCTTTGATCCATATATATTAATAATCGGCGTAGCCAAAACGACTATTACGTTCTAGAACCTGAGCAGCAGGTTGGATCTCAAAACTCGCCCGCATATCTTGCGTGTGGTGTGGTGCCACCCGTGGCCCCATTTCATATCTTGCCCTCTCAACCACTCCCCCAACAGTGGAGCAACAAAACCAACTTCACCCCATCGCTTACGTCTCCGCTACGGGCGACATCCTTCCCCTATTTTGACTTTGGTACTGAACTCGAAGGGCATACTTTTAGCGATCCTACCGGCTACCCACGTCTTAATCCTCCCCTACCTCAGTCTCAACCATCAACATCTTCACATCTTGCCCCCTTTCAATACTCGGGCGCCTACCCAAATAATTCCCAAGATGGATACGGTGCTACAAATGCTCTGTTATTCTCCCCAACGCAGCTACATCCTTTTGGATGCCACGCCCCATCGACATATACCTATCCTGGTTATACGAGCCCGGCAGAGTCGAACTCCTCAGGAACCGCACATTCTACGTCGCTTTCCGACCCCTCCGAGTCACTGTTACCCGTTCCCAGTCTTAAAACTCACAAAGTTAAACGAAAGCGTGCGCCAACCCCCAAACAAAAGATTTATCCTAATAAACCTAAGCACATCCTCGAAGACACGCACATTCCACCCAACTATTCCAGCGTCAAATTCCTCGACTCAGGGGTCCTTTGCCACGAACGCTATAACTGTTGCTGGGACGGCTGCGCTGCCACATTTACTCTTGGAGACTTCAAGACAGACGCCAACGGCTCGGCCGATGACCAGTTCCAGGACACCGTCAACAAACATCTCCAGAAACACGAGATGTCTATTAGGGCCGAAGCACCTGACGACGAAGGCAGGAAATTTTCCTGTCTCTGGGCTTCCTGTGTGGAGCGATATGCAGACAAAAAGGGTGTAGTTCGCCATCTTCGTAGTGCGGTTGGATGGTCGTATTTTTGCCTCTGTGGGTCGCAACGTACACGAAAATTCAACATAAGTAGACATTGTGACCATACCCCAAAGGATACGGACGACGGCGGTGATGGCAGTCGCAATCCAGCTAAAAAGCAGAAGAGGACTCAGGACATAAGTTAACATGGGCATACTTACACGATGTATCGTAATCTTAGAGGCCGACATATACATTAGTGGCTGATACTATACACTTGTGCGAGTCTTACCAGCAGTAAAACCTTTCGCGGCGCGTTTCAGACTCCAGTTATACTTGCCACAGTACCACTGCTACCACTGCCACTGCCAGACACGACGACGCGTCTTAGTCACATGACCGTGCATTATCACATGCATTTGTGCGAGCAGCAACACTAGCTTCAATTGAAACCTCTTTCAACTACTAGTACCATTGTTGAATGTGGTCTACATGTTGCCCGCAAATATGGGACTGTTTCTCTTAACTGTTTTCAAGTTTTTGATCGCCTCAGAAACTTCCTCTGTGATCTAACGACGGAAATGGGAGGGCCGAGATTCTTCAATTACCACACAGTGCTGCTTCTCTGGTCTGCAATGGCCCTCGCGCATCAACAATCGATTGTTGTCCTCATTTGTACCGCAGACTGGGCTATTATTGAGGCTCTTTGCCATGAAATGTCTGCCACTCAAGCCTGTGCCACCGTTTATAAAGACGTATATATACGAATCCAGTTCCTCTGATTTGTGCCATCCTTTTCAAATGGTGGAAATGGCCCAAACCGATTATTTCTACAGGTACGTAGGCCCCACGAAAATAATTGTCGAAAATAACTGACTACTATATCATGCAGGTCACAACTGGAATACCCTATGTTTACTGGCCGTTATCCCACTCATAATCGTGAGACGGGCTGTCCGTTGCCCCGTCGACTTCAACGGGAAACTTCCCAGCGTATCAGCGCTTATCGGACCACCGACCGTTTATCTAACTTCAACGCAGTTATCACGGATCACGGTAATAGCCATGCACGCACTTTTGGTCCGCGACTGCTCAAAACGTATGCCTTCAAACATATAAACTTCTACCACAGTAGACTGACTTATGCAAGTAGTCAATCGCACTTCACTCGGTCCCTATTATTCGCCACGTCCCCTCATCAGACGAAGACGTTTTATCCTGTCAGAGAAGAGTTTCTGCAATCAACTCTCCCTTGGTACGCCCAATGAAATCAATGTCATGAGAACACTTGATGAAATTCTTCTACCTATCCGAATAAACCAATGTCTTCCCCGCCTAATTTTAAACCGTAACCCTTCGGTGTATATAACTCAAGGCACTGTATTTCTCGGGACAAAGTACTTGTTGCTCCCTCCAAACCTTCGAAGTCCCAGGTCCCTCATTCCCAGCGCTACTGCTCCTCGTAACGCCATCCCTGTACCACGTGCTATTCCTGTCCCTAAACCACGGTTGTCTACGCCACGTCCGACTCGTGACAGCCTACTTTCACCAGCGAAGAAACATACCCACTATCGCGGTCTAAAATTCTTACATCACTGGACGAAAACGTCTTGAACCGTTACATGGGCCTTCCTAACAGTGAAAGAGGTGTTCTCTGCTCCTCCGTGTTGGATTGCCGCTGGGCATCGTGCGATGCCCTGATTGGGCGTTGGGAGTATGACACGCCAAGTTCAACCTGGAATGAGTTCGACTTCCAAGAAGCTGTAGATCGCCACATTTGTGAACATGCCACTCTGCTCCAGGAAGATGGGACGAGAGTGTGCCTATGGGAGTCATGCTCCTTTAGTAACAAAACGACCCCCGTTCAATTTTGGAGCTCCAAAGCGCTGGAGATGCACCTGAAGTCGCACTTGGACGAATGGATGGTCTTCTGTCAATGCTCCGAGTCGACCCTAGTCGAGAATTCTACTACGATTGGGGATCTGGAGGAATCGACGGCTTCAACGATCTTCTGCCAATATTGTGGATTGGACCTTATCACAGGTAGTAATAGACACGCTAGGCAATGTGCCAAGAAGTTCAGAGCCGAAGAACTGATGTGATCGCGTGGGCTAATCGACTAGGATGATTCGAACGTAATATGCAGTTTTGTATGGAGTTATTATAAAAGTTTTGTCCATCGCAAATCTTTTGATTGTGAGTTTCCCAGCCCTGCGTCACAGACAAACGCACGAAAAACTAGCTACTACAATAAACTTAGCGCTATCATGCTGAAATTAATATTACTGGACTGCGACAGATAGTTATCTTTCAAATGCGTGGTTACGTCCTGCCAAAAAACCGTCAGGATGAAGGTACATATATAAAAACGGAAGTCTCACTTTGAGGAGGTCGTTAGACTCTCCGCGATCAATTGGACCATCTCTCTCTCCATCAAGCTCAATCATACGCAACGACGGTTTCGAGATGTCTACGGAATTTACTGAGGATTCCTGTTGAACAAAACAAGTGAAGTGGAGATCTGTGTCAAGGTTCGCAGGCGCAGGTGTATCTCCAGCTTCGGAGAATTCGGCGTGAATATGAGTGAATAGGTCGGTACTCTCGAGAATATGAGCTCTTTCTAGTGGGGTTTTGTCTGGAATGATCAGCCCAGGACAAGTGTGGCCCACAGATGAGTGCTGAAATCACCTCTGCATTGATCAATAAAATGCGACAGTGGACTTGATGGTATGAGAGTAATATTCGCCTATGAAGAGGCATGTTAAGCGGTTATTTCATCCAGAATAGGCACAACATCTTACATTGGAAAGTGCGTGGATAAGCGCCATCGTTCCACATGCGTTGTCGATCTGTATCAAGTCCTGTTATGAGTGTAGTTATAGATTGCAGGCTGAACTGCTAACCGTCTGCTTCATCCAAAAGATCGAGCTGCTAATATGTGGTTGACCCTGCGTTGCAACTACAATGTCCTCGGCCTTCCTCTTAACAGCCCCTTTGTCCCATTCTGGAAAGAGAAGGATTACAGCCTTGACTGGTTGTGGAACTAGAGAGAGGAGCTCGAATCTTTTGTCAGATATCCATTCGTCTTGGATCTTAATCAACTCACATCTGGATCTAACCCATAGACATCAGAAAACGTCGCTTTCAGGGGTGGAACTCCTGCTTTTTGAGCCCACTGGACAGTCGGCCGAACCACGACCGATCGAATGATTCTTTCTTGGATTTTGAAAGTAGCTAAAATTGATCAACTCACGGCATTGAAAATCTTCGCATATGATGATCAGTTCCAAGTAGTAATAGCCTATTTCGTACGGCAGATCTCACCTCTGGATTACTTTCCATGGGTATCCATCGTTCATTCGATGTCATGTTAGTGCTATGTTCGGCAAGATGATGACGGATGAAGCTTTGATGAAGTTGGAATAAAGTGAGTTTTGAGCTTGTTTTGAGCTCAAACTTTAATATAATTGCAGCTTGCTCCACGTGCTCAAGCTACATAAATACAAAATTGGAACTAGCCTAGTAGCAGCCAACAATTTTGGCCACAGCGAAATAGGTAGTCTCAAGAAAGATATAAATTAAACACTGGAGTGTAGGAAAGGTTTCAAGCAGAGTGGAACGGAAATCGTAGTGGGGAACCGTAACGCAGGAGGGGGGAACTTCGCGCGGGATGGGTTGTCCGCTGGGTTCTCTTTCGTAGAGACCCAAATAGGAGAGATAGAGATAGTATGACGTTTCGATAACTCGGTTATCCTCTCCAAGATTACCGGGTGCTGCGAATGCTTGGATTTACCAGTCATGAGAGCCTGGATGACACCTGAGTTATCGGATCGGATAACGACAGTTTGTGAAGTAAAACCAGCTGCAATTGCCACTCGTAGCCCAAGCTCCACGGCTATCATTTCTGCCCAATTGTTGTCCCGACCCATCGCCTTCCAGCCAGGTTTGAGCTGCCAGGCAAGCCATCGCCCATTGAAGACGAACCCTATTCCCCAAGCCGAGGCATCGACAAAAACCTCCGGGGTAGAAGCTGAGAACTTATCCTGGCGAGGAATAGAAGCAGTAGACGAAGGAGGCTGAGGACTTTGCCACTCGAGGAGAAGGAATTGTTGGACAAGACTTTGGTCTTCTGGTGGCGTGAACTGTGCTTTGATGTGGAGACCGTTAACTCGAGTCAAAGCATCTTGATCACCTGCACGTGCACTGCTCAAAAGTGCCTGCAATTCCAGGATGCTGCCTGGCTGCTGCTGCAATACGGCTTCTGATGTACCGTTCCCGGAAGAGTGGCTGCTGGCTATGTTGAAACTTGTACGGCCGAAGACCTCGGCGTCACGGGATTGGTTACCACACTGCTCTGCCCCACCCTCAGGTTGGCGTGGATGAGATTGACTTCCCGCATGAAAGTTCGAGAGTCCTGCCAAGGAGGTAGACAGAGGTCGTGGAGAAGGAGGAGGGGTGGGGAGGTCCTGAACTGACGTACAGGGTCGAGAGTCTGTTGTGACATACGTTTCATCGTCTAAAGGCCCGGGAGGCAAAATTGTTTCCGAAGGAGTATCGTATGGAGGAACCATCATACAGTTGTTAAAACTCTGCTGGTGAAAGGCAGACGTATCCACTACTTCTTCAAATAGCGCCTGAAGGGTACTGAGCTGCTCTTTAACCTGTCGTAATTCTTCCCGTGTCTTGTTGAGTAGAGCCTCATTGTGACTTTCAAGCGCAAGAGCTTCGTCTTGCTCTATATGAAAGTTTGATCTTTGACGATTGAGGTAAGAATTTTCCCCATCGTTAAAGCCATTCAAATAACTGAGAGCAAGCTGGCTGTCCCGTTGTTTCAAGGCCTGCTGGAGCGAGACTTCTTCGATAGCAGCTGCAAAGTGCCTTATATAGCTAAGGCAAACATCGCACCCCTCCGAATGAATTATTCCGAGGGAGGGATTACAGGTCCAAGGTATCGATGGGATATCAGTTGGCATAGTTGAATAGATAATGAAGTTGAATAGAGTGGTCACTGGAGGGGAATATAAAACTGGAAACACCAGGGTAAATAGTTGGGTCGTAAGAACAGCGCTTTCTCAGATAATGCAATTTGTGGAGGGCGGTGGCACCTAACCCAGGCGGAAATCGCATGCTATGGTGACAGCGTGTTAGCGGCGTGTCCGCTGCCTTGAACCTAACCGGTCCTAAATGAAAAAGGAAGCGTGATGTCGGAACACAGAGGTCGTGTGGTTCGGGACGTTCGACCAGACTGACTGCGCGGATGTGACATATGAGAGGTCAGCGGGGTCCTAGAACTAGAACCTAATCAGAAGAAGCGTACACTTTCAACGACTGTAATTACTGCGTACATACAGCCCTACCGCACCTTATGCTGGCGATATTCACGTTTACGATCATAAGGGAGCACTTGAACCTTCGGGAAGGTGCTGGCTGGTAGGAGACGGTACAGGCGAGAATTCCGTTCTGCTATTCCTTGGATGGGGGGACAAGTAAGTCAAGCACAAGAAGTCAAGATCCACAATGAGGATGTGACAGCTTCCGAGTCGTCCGGGATTGACCTCGAGCAGGGCTTGAGGCTCAAGCAACTTCAGAAACGGTCTTGAAGAAATGGTTGGATCAACAATGCTGCTCACGGCTGTTCAATAAAGTGATTTGTGGACGTAAACTCCCCACCATTGGGACTATGCAACACTTGTTATCAGAAAGACTGGGTTCTTGAGAGTCATGATCAGGACGCTTGATGAAAAGTTGAGAACACCCTCGGGCGAGTCGGGCGAATCTTCATGTCGGATTTGATTACCGACCAGTTTAGTTACCGAAACTGTTGACACTTTGCCTGCCAAGTTACTTTCTTTCTCTCAATAATGACCATTACTAGCCAGTTACGGTACGTGCCAGGCGCCATCTACGCTGTGGTCAGTGGTCACCGGCCCTTTTTATGGTCACAAGCGCCTGAAGATCCACATGACATGCAAGGCGCTTGCACCAGCGCACCACCTGTCTGGCACCAGCTTCCCATCGAGGGCGCTTAACTGGTCCTTCAGCAGCAAGTTCCCATATCGCTTCGATCAGCTTCTTGTCTGGGATTACAGAAGAACATGTGGTCGCTTCTCACAGTTCTAATAAGCGCTGTCCTTCAACTTTTAAATGCCTCGAGGGCAATTCTACTATCTAGATGACGCTTTATCCAACACATGGACAAAGAGCACCCTTACGTTGCTTTCCCTTTCCATTTTTCGGCGTAAGTTTGTTAGTGTGCGTTTGCCTGTCTTTAACTCCTGCGCCGGGTCGTGTAATACCTATATAAAGGGCTGATCGTTATACACTTCCCAATTGTCCCATTTATCCCCTCTACGCCATGTTCATCAGTAAACTAACCCGTCGCAATACTAAATCATCAACGAATGCTGGCCCGGGTGCTTCAATTAACACGACAGATTATGCACATAGGTGCAAGCAACTTATGGCTCTGCATCGGGATCTCAACAAACTTGGGTATATGGTTAAATATCTCTTTGACCTTCATTGGCTAACCTTTATCTTTAGATCTGGAATCACAGAGCTTGATATGCCTCGTCTTACAGTCATCGGATGCCAGTCGGGTGAGCGCATTTCCCGTTCCATTACTACAGGCAAAATCTGACATTGCGATAACCGTAGCTGGTAAAAGCTCCTTAGTCGAAGCCGTTAGTGATGTAAGTATCAACATTCGTGTAATCCCTTGCCGCCGCTGAATGTGCATTTAGATTAAGGTACCACGGGATGATAACACGTGCACCAGGTCAATACACTAGTTCATGCTTCATCACGCTTTTCGGGTTGACGCTCATCTCCAGGTGCCCAACGGAGTGCTCAATGTCCAGCATGTCAACATCGTGGACCTGTAACATCTCCCTGCGCTTCTCAGATTCCAGCCCGAAAGCGTTCGGCCCCACACTAACCAACAAGAAAGATGTGGAAATCTGGTTGCGTCGTGCTCAAGCGGCTATCTTGAATCCACACATGTCTAGCAAAGTATTCTGGGACAAGAAAGCGCAAGAGCTGAAAGACATGCACAACAACAATCCGAATATGCTACCGTTCTCGAAGGACGTTGTTCACGTTGACGTTAAGGATCCAGGCTTGACTGACCTGTCGTTCATCGACCTACCTGGTTCGATCAAGTTCTCTTTATTAAATTTTTCCCAACCTGACTCGGAGCGTGTTACTCATTCCGTGAAATATAGGCCTTATACAGAATTCAGACCCCCAGGAGATTGAGCTTATCCATGACCTTGCCAAAGAGCATATTCGGAGTGAGAATACTCTGATTTTGGTGGTGATTCCTGTGACTGGTCAGTATTTAATTTCTGTTGGACTTGTCGACCTTCATGACCAATGTTGGTTTGTGATATAGACGACATGAAAAACCAAGCTGCAGTCCGTTTAGCAAGAGACGCCGATCCGGAAGGACAGCGCACGATAGGTAAGCGTAGTACAATGTAACCGAGTATCGAGTTGTTTACCGATCATTCACATAGGCGTCCTCACCAAACCTGACGCACTGGCCCCTGGTGCGAGTGGAAGTCGACAGCAATGGAAGGACGTCATTGAGGGCAAATCCGACCCATTGAGGCATGGCTACTACTGTGTTCGTCTTCCTGACGACGACGAACGGAAGCGCGACTTGGCTCGTGCCGATGCTCAGAAAATCGCCGCTGAATATTTCGATACGACCTCCCCTTGGAATAGTATTGCTGATCGTAGTAGGTTGGGCATCCCGAACTTTGTAGCGGGCATCAGCGGACTACTTGTAAAGCTCATTGAATCCAAGTATGTGACATTCCTTCGGCTGGCGCATGCCTTTGTTCTTACGATCCACTGTTAGCCTCCCCAAGCTCAGCAACACAGTCGAGGAACTTCTCGCTAAGTGCGAGGAGGAGTTAGAGAAACTTCCAGCCGTCCCCGATATGAGCAATCCGACCACCGAAGTCTATTCCCTAATAACTGGCTTTTGTAAGAACCTTGAATCAGCCATCCTCGGGAAGAGTCGCAAAGAATATGTTCAGGCGAACCAACAGCGTTACGCAGACTTTTTGAGGCAGATTTTCCGTACACGCCCAAATTTCAACCCGTACACGTATACACCATGGTTATCGGAACCATCGGAAGCCAACGATCCACCTGTTGGACCTTCAATCAGCCTTGCTCAGGTCAAGCATGCTATTCGGAGGCAAGTACACGTACCGTATATCTTGTGTTCCGACTGATGGGATGTGATATCAACAGCTCACTTGGATGGGAACTGCCCACGCATGTACCTTTTGATGCCACGAAAAACTACATCGATGCCTTCACCAGCTTGTGGACGAAACCTTCTATGGCATGTTTTCAAGACATTTTTGGTGGGACGGCAGGCTTCGTCGAACAGCTTATGAAAGAACACTTCGGCCAATTTAGAAATCTTGAATCGCACGTAGCGTGAGCTATTATACTACAAATTTGCATCTTCAAGGTCATAACCATTGCTCTAGCCGTGTCGTCAATGTCGAACTCGAAAAATGTAGAGAAGAGACCATCGACATCGTCACGAAGACATTAGACTTCGAGCGTTTCCCGCTCTACACGCTGAATGTGGAGCTTTTCTATGATCAAAGGCAACACTGGATTCAGAGATACCACAACGCCCAATACTACCATCCTCATCAGTACACAATCCCCTACGTACCTAGAAGCAATCCCGACCATGACGCTCTGGCTGTCATGGCCGATGTTCGTTCCTACTTCCACGTCGCTCATAAGGTGAATCTCCTTCAAGTTTGTGTCGTCAATGACCTGAAGTACTTTTATTTCAAACAACCAGCGCGTGACCGACAACATTCTACTGGCGATCGAACACGAGCTCAACCAGACTTTCGCAGGAGTTCTGCAAAGAATGCTCTTCGAAAGCCTGATAGACGCGCCTCAGAAGATGGAAGTACTCCTAGCCGAGGACCCCTTCATAGCGCAACGCCGGGAATCCCTTGAGGACAAGCACGATCGCCTTTTACAAATCA
>JABCKU010000057.1:0-32973 GCA_018221655.1 Myochromella boudieri | reverse complement strand
CCGACCATGACGCTCTGGCTGTCATGGCCGATGTTCGTTCCTACTTCCACGTCGCTCATAAGGTGAATCTCCTTCAAATTTGTGTCGTCAATGACCTGAAGTACTTTTATTTCAAACCACCAGCGCGTGACCGACAACATTCCACTGGCAATCGAACACGATCTCAACCAAACTTTCGCAGGAGTTCTGCAAAGAAGGCTCTTCGAAAGCCTGGTAAACGCGCCTCAGAAGATGGAAGCACTCCTAGCCGAGGACCCCTTCATAGCGCAACGCCGGGAATCCCTTGAGGACAAGCACGATCGCCTTTTACAAATCAAACAGCGACTGAATGGTTTCCGACTGGTAGAAAGCGAAGTGGCATCTGAGTCGGTTCAATCCATATAATTCATCTTGTACTTTATTCTTGGAATCCAAATAGTTGTAATCGAGACATGAATAAATGACATGGACATTTCAATGTAAGGCGAAAGTTGCGCTATGTAATCGACTTGGCCTGTTTGCCAATCAAGATAACAGAAAAAGTACATCGCCAGGATGAACGATAACTCCTTCGGTAATGCCCTTCCCAAGCGCCCCAACACTCTTTCCAACATTTTCGTGACCGCCCTGCACCGGAATTTCCATTTTCATAGCCTCCAGAATCATCAGTATATCATCTGGGGCCTGTATGACGTCGCCAGGTTGAAACAGTATTTTCCATACTGATGCGAAGAGTGGGGCAGTGATGGTGGCAGAGAAGATCATATCTAATGGTGTACTTAGTTAGATACGGTAATATACATTTAATGAGATACCTACTGTCAAAGCTAGCTACTTGAGTTTTAGAGAGCTGAGAACTGGACTGCTTCTCGATATCCCATTGACTTAAATATTCTCGCTCTCTGTCACACCAATGAGCAGCATAGCAACTTGATGATAACTTTCTCACCGTTTCCCTTCTAAAGCCGATCCGTTTGCTTGTTGTTTCCGGAAATAGGTAATATCCTTGGATATTGAAGCTGTAAACTTGGCGTACTCTGCCATGGAAAACTCTGCTGGTTCAACCTGTTAGGTTTACATGAGCCATTGGCTTTGCATTTTGCACAGGCGAGCCAGTACTTGAAATTCGTATGTCCCAGAGTCGAACTTTTTCTCTAGCTGCAAAGACATTCTCTCCAAAATTGTAGAAACAGGGTGATAGATAAAATGCTTACTTCAGTATAAGTGGATGGGCTCACTATTTCGAAATGTATCTGGAAGAATCATACATATTCGTGACACGTAGTATGGCGAGGAGTGGAACGTATGGCTTACCTGATCAAAAGGTCGCAATAACCACGGCTTCGCTGGGTCAAAACCGACACCTTTACCCCATGTTTGCCAAGTTGGTAATGTGCGTCCATACAATTGGTATCCGCCCGGGGATTCAACTGGATATATAGCTGCTACCGGACCAGCTATACCTATGGCACCCTTGCGCAGACTCAGATAAGGTTGTGATCATGGATGGTATAACATACTCTTGGTGTAAACGTTCTCGAAGGGTTCATCTTCTGCCCTATGAGCCTGCATCTCGGATCGATCTAAATTCCACGTAAAATAACGTCGAGATATGTATACAATGAGCTTACGGGGACAAGAAAAGGGCAGACAAGGTAAAAGCCGACACCGATAACCAACTGACAATGCCGAAGTTATTGCCAGGCCATCGCGAATATCATTTATCCAACATACCCAATCACAGCCAACAAGGCGTCTTAGAGCCTCCTCAGAGCCACCCGCGAGACCATTATTCTTGGCAAGATATTCAATGTTGCTTGGTAGGTACACAGCCTTCTGTCTTACGGTCTTCATATACCGATCCAGGGCTTCGCGGTTCCATGGGTCGTCCAGAACAATTGGGAAAGTAATCTTCCGCCCCGGAAAGGTCATGCCAGTAATGGTAGCTGGGATTTTATTCTGTGTATCATGAAGGGCCGTGAGGAAGTTGGACTGAGAAATTTTAGCAGCATCGTAATGGCACTATGAAGTAGTTTTAGATATCGATTGCGTCAAAGAGATAGGCGTATTACCATGATGGAGCGGACGCAGGGACAGAGAGAGCCAATGCCAATCGGGTTAACTCTCTCAAGCAGTGTTTGGAAAGCATGAATACGAGCCCGAACTGAAAAGTCCAAACTCATTGCGCCAAACTCCACTAAAATCGCAGAATCACCAGCCTTATTGGATTAATGAAACGTTCCAGAGCAAAAAATACTCAAAGTCTTACCTGCCGATATTTCACCATTGACTGCCCATGACCTTCATGGAAAAGAATCGGACCATATGCAGTGCTCCTTATGTTGGTGTCCCACGGCGTGGACGTAGAGTATTTCGCAGGTAAGGCGGTTTGTGGGGAGTGTAAGGTATCCAGCCAAACGTCTGATATATCACGAAGTTGGACTGAGTCTGTCCAGGCAATTGGTACAAACTGAATGGTATTTCCTGGTTGTACTTGCCCTAACTTCCACCTACATCGTCTTTGAGAACTTGAGAAACAATGAGAGTTTCAATGCTTACATTTCGGCAGACGCGACTGTGCAAAACGACACATATCCTCCCATATCCGGGCCGTCTGCCGTGAGGATGACGGGTGTATCTCCGTTGACATTAACGGTTCCAAGAGCATATCCATTATCCAAGATGTTACTTGGGTGGGATCCGCCTTCGCCGCCGTCTGTTCTGGCCCAATCGAGTTTATGGTTTGATTCAAGTCGGATGCCTAAACGATTGCTTGCAAGGCTGACATTCCATTTAGTCGTGTAGAATGTACGTTGATCTGCTGGTGTAATAAATTCATCGTCGTCGTGAGGCCCGGGAAGGACATATATGATCCAGTCACGAGAGTACTTGGGGATCAACGAGGGAGGGACAGATCGGTTACTGTCATTGTCTACGGCCTGAGGCCCACAGTGTCCCAAGGCAAGCTGATCGGTAGTCCTAAGTGACCTTCCCTTAGAGAAAGTAAACGCGATGAACAAAGCAAATGTAAATATATCACACCTGATAGCCACCTAACCCCATAGACGTTGATTTAGACCCCAGGTATGGTGGCACACCAGGAAGGCCACCTCGGATACAGAGATAAATTCTAAAGCCAGAATCATACCCATGCGCTTCTACAGCTTCAAACCTTAGCCTTCCCCCACGTGGTACTACGAGTTTGGACCACATCTCCGCCAAGAGGCCGTCCACAGTGACTGCTACATTTTTTCCCGTGACAGATACAACGGCAGCCGCACCGAACTCCACTTCAAAGCCCATGTTAGGGAGGACGATAATCTCCAAACCTTCCATAGTGCTCGAATTCCCAACAAGGATGTTCCCTGCTGAAAGTGCCAAGGGGTCCATGGCACCGCCGCACGGAACTCCAGAACCTAATCTCCGTCCTGGGAGATCCTGGGCGGTACACTCCATCCCTGGTGAAAGAACCGTCAAGGCACTTTAGGCATAGGAATAAAAATCCGACGGGCATGAACGATGACGAAGAGACAGCGCACCGCGGGTGAAAGGGGAAATTTGCCAAAAACATCGTCGTAGCTTGCCCTCGGCGAAATGGTTCACTTTTCATGACCTCCCCTAAATATTCGATGTTGTTTGGGGGACCATCGATCTTGCACATGTCCAGCGCTGTCTGAAACCTCGTGATCGCTTCATCTCTAGAGCGGCCAGTCACAATCAACTTGCATAGGAGTCCGTCGAAAAAAGGCGTAACAGAAACGCCAGTTGTAATCTGGATGATGCTAAAGTAAGGAAGCTAGATTAAAGTAAATCTACGAATGAACGTACCCAACTCTCAACTCTCAACCAATCGAAGAACTTGCTATTGAGTTCGACATTTTGCAAGAGCCCGGGACATGGTACAAAGCCCCGAGCAGGATTCTCAGCATAAATCCGGCCTTCAATTGCATACCGGTGAAGAATCTGCCCAGCGGTCCTTAGTTGATCGTATGTTTCTTGTTGCATTTCCACTGCGTCACTTCTTATGCCACCGTTAGTACCGTATCCCATGTGTTCAGCTATTCCCTGCTCGATCATGAGCTTCACAAGGTCTAGGCCGGGATGGATGGCTTCGGTCACAGGATGTTCCACCTAGACCGTTTAAGATTTCAAAACCATGACGAATGATAAATCACACCTGTATCCTGGTGTTCATCTCCAAGAAATAGAATGAGCCTGTGTTGTCGTCAACGAGAAATTCAATGGTACCTTAAAGCGTGGCTGTGGGTGACCAACAATATAGATAAAATAGGAAAGGTCCAAACCAGCAGAGTTATATCTAATTGCTCGGCACAAATTAAGGGCGGCTGTGCACATTTCCTCCCTAAGACCTGACATAAGAAGCATCAATACAAGTGATACAGCGCTCAAAGATTGAATAACCTGGATGGCATTCTACGAACGGACTGGGAGACTCCTCAATGATCTTCTGGTGTCGCCTCTGTACACTACACTCTCGTTCACCCATATGGACAACATCCCCTAACCCATTACCAAACACCTACTTGTGCTTAAGAGACATTTATGCTTTAATCTGATCGTCTCGCACCTGGATCTCGATGTGGCGTGCAGCAGGGAAATAGCGCTCTATAAAGACGCCGTTGGTACCAAATAACGTCTGTGCATCTCTGTGTCAGAGCGAGGGTATATAGGGCATCGAAGACGACACACCTCTGCTCTCTGTTGAGCGGAAGCGAATTGCGCCTTCAAATCCTCTTCACTATTACACATGACTATTCCCAAACCACCACCGCCCGCCGTTGCCTTCAGTGCTATGGGATAGCCAATGTCGCGCGTCGATTCAATTGCGTTAGAAACCGTATCAAGAAGATCAGGAGATCCGGGAATGATGGGAACTCCGGCTCGAGCTGCGATATCACGAGCTTCATGTTTGAGACCCATTGTACGGATAATATCTGGACGAGGTCCAAGCCAGATGATTCCAGCTTCTGTAACACGAAGAGCGAAGTCTGCATTCTCGGAAAGGAATCCATAACCTGGATGTAGCATGGTTACTGCGTGCTTGAGACAAACCGAGACGATTGTTTCGGCTGTAGTGTAAGCTTTCGCTTCAGCCTCTCCTGCGTCATGCGCTACATGATACTGGGAGAGAGGGATGGACTCATCCGCACTGGAAACATGAGTGGAGAGTGTATCCGAGAAGGTGTAAATTGAGACCGTTGGCAGGCCCAGGGATTTTGCAGTTCGTATGATACGAACAGCGATTTCACCACGATTAGCAACGAGGAGCTTGTGTCCCCCGAACGGGTTAACAGTTTGCATCGCCGCTGCGATCCTGAGGTTGTCTCTATAGCCACTAGTCCTGATGTCGTCAATAGGAGAGATGTCAAAGTAAACTTTCTCTCATCCCGCTAATGGGAAAGGAAGATTGTTAGGGAGAAGGACTTCTCAACGTTTCCACCACGCATAGATCATGTGAAGAAAACTTGGCTGAAGGAGTTAAAGGACCTATTTGTGCAAAAGGCTAATGACGTGATTGCTTTCGTCCACTAATGATTTAACCAATTTAGCTATCTCCACTGCACCCTGGGAGCAAACATACTGCGTGACTTCAGATATACATTCTATATAGCAGGTTACTCACAGGCGTGTCAGAATGGCAACATATGGACACCTCAGTGAGATTGGTGCCTAACGGAAGATACGAGCCGTCAATAGTCGTTATGTAATGGGAAGATAGCAGCTTGTCAACCTAGCCCAGAGATCCGGTAAGCGATGGTAGGAATGAGCAACAATGTAGTTCTATACTCTTTCGCGGACAACATCCAGGCTGACGGGAACATGGTTCCTGAAAAGACAGTTGTAACATCGTCCGATTAAGATATGAAAATGCTCACCGAGTGATGATAAGCTTGCCTTCGAGAGTATAGTCCAAATCTGCGAACCACTCTGGTGTAATATCATCGTATGAGCTGATTCATCAAAAAAAATTATTGTATAGGTACAGACCAGGTATGAATCGCACGCCCGCTTCTTCAGCGGCAGATTGGTGGGAAGTACCCGCCAATCCAATCAAGGCGACTTTTTGATCTTGCCCCTGAGAAAAAAGTTGGACGACTTTGACAATGGCTCTGGCAAGTGGAAGGGAACGAGCGCTTTGAGCGTAGATAGCGCCGTGTGGCTTGAGCTAAACGCAAGATGTTCGAAGTTTACAAGATACTAGGATAAAGTGACGTACATGGTGTAGTTGCAACCCATGTAACCTCAGAAATCCACACAACGCGCCGACTTGATAAATGAAACAGGATTCTAACTCGTCCTAAAACAGCAGCACATTAGAACAGTAGATAGACTGTCTGGATCCTATAAGTTACCGGTTCTATCGCCATTTCTCTTCTCCCAAAACCCTGTAGGTCAGGAAGAGAAGGATGCGCTCCGACTAGGACGTGATTAAGCTTCGCTAGTGCCACCGTCTTATTCATGACAGAAAAGTCACTTAGAAATCATCGATTAGCACGATGAAAATTCAAAAGAAACGAGGGCTCACGAGCTGTGAAAGCCACATGCTATATTGGCAAGATGGATTGTTTTCATCAATGACTCATCGTCACCCTAGAAGAAGCGTTTAGAAAAGCATATCAAAGTTGAAATGAACTTATGACTTCACAAGAGTGTAGAGCGAGAACCCCTGAACCAATATCTAATTAGCGAGATATTAACTAGATTGACGTGAATTAAAACAACCTCGCCCATGTCACAGTTCAGGGTGGCATAGAGGCGGCTAGTCATTCTAGAGAGCTTTAAAGTTGAAATTTGAATGTTGACGGTTGAATTACTGGCACTTCTTGTCTGCAGCCACTGAACGGTGCGGAGCTCCGGTGGTACCTGGTACGATAATAACCCACGTGCGATGGGCCTTCGGTGGGAGCTAGTCAAGCCTAGGCCTGTGAATTTTTGGAGCTAGTGGACCTGAGTACTGAGTCTTCGAACCCCTGTCAGGAAACTTGAAAGATTGTCTTCGAATGACCTGATTAGGGAAATTTATCATGGGACATCTATCCGACTGCAAGGAGATGGCTGAAGATGACTGACAGTGACAGGCTAATTTTAAATCCGGACCAACAAGGATCCACATGTCCTGCGAGTATCCAGACTATAGCGGCAAGCTGGCTGAAACGGTTCGAAAGGTTGCGAGTGGCTGTGTAACAATGTTTTGCAAACAACACGTCAATAACGCGTTCGCCGCAAAACCTGTCTTCCCACGAGCTACCTTGTAACATGAACCCATACAACCATTATTTGGCCATCAAGCTCTTTTTCTTTGGACTCAAACAACACCCGAACCAATCGCAGCGCCATTAACCGAGTGACAGCTTCTCGCTCCACTCAAAATCCATCTAAATGATAGTCAATCAACTCTTTATTTACTAATTAGGTTCAACTATTGTCAACGCGGAACCTCTATCTTTTCTCCGAATTAGTCTCATGTCCATCATTTCTTTCATTGTTATTACTCATCAAATTCTAGAACTTTGTGATCAATGGCTACATCACCGTTTCCTCTCTATGACAAAGGGATGGCTATGTACAAGCAACAATTAGAAAGTTATGGCAAGTTCACGAGGCTTTTTTAGTATCAAACTCTTCTAGTGACAATGGCTTTAAGTCTCCAATATGGCCATAGCACATCCTATACCAAAGGAACCCGAAAAAGGTTGAATGTATTGCTCGGACTCTAAAACTTCAAATAGCCCGTGATGAACTTCTCTCCACGAGTTTCCAAGACACTTCTCGATTCTTTCTGAGAGATATCACCAACAGTATGTCACGATACTTCCGTCAGTTTTCTTAACTGATTGACTTTGGACCCAGAACAATGGAAATATACAGAAGCCCTGTACTACCAGGGTATTCAGTTGTGCATTCCGATAAATTTTGGTTCCAGGATGGCGACCTCTATCTCTCCGCGATGGTGCCAATCGATATGGAGCAATCGCTGCTCAAAATATATCGCGTGCATACAGCGAGGATGTCAAAGTCGGCGGCTCTCCAAGCTGTGCTGAACAGGCCACCAACTAATACGGCGGAATTTCACGACGGACTACCCATGATCCACATCGCCGATTCTACTTTGACTGTCGAAGTTGTTCTGAATTTCTTCTACGCCAAGTAAATGATGTGTATTTACTCCACTTAGCCCACTGCCTAACATTATACCCTTCAGTAACCCCCATCTCCCGTTGTACACGAATGAGACAACAAATACATACTCAGAAGCGCTCAAGATCGCCTTGGAATATCAAATGCCTACTTTCCGCCAACTAATTAGCACCTACCTCGACCATAACTGGCCGCAAACCTTGCAGGAATGGGATCAACGTACTTTACGATACGATAGTCAAGCTGTGCTCCATAAAGTTCCGTCGGACACGCCAGAAGGCACAGGCATGGTTGACGGCCGCTATCTTGACGACAATATTCCAGAGCCTGCACTTGCCGCACGCCTCTTTCGCCAGTACAGACTCCACCAGCACCTCCCCGCAGTGTTTTACGATCTTCACCTAATAGCTCCCACAAACGAGTGGAAGGACCTACACGAAGAGCCGTTCCGTAGTTCGCACAGGTCTCTCCGGCTCCTCGGTCAACGAATGCGTTCTGCGCGGTGGTCCATTTTGACTGCTGAGGATCTTTTGTGTTTACTCAAAGGCCAACGCAAATTAGAAGTCCTGAAACTGATGCCACCCAATCACAAGCTGTGCAACACTCCTGCTTGTCAACAAGCCCGGCTCTACGTCCACAGTCGCATGGAACAGGAAATCAAGAGCTTCCGGGATATTCTGTCTGTCTTTCGAGTTTACTCACAAGGCGAAGAAACTCGGAATATGATCGAAGAGGGTGTTTGTTCACAGTGCTTACCGAAACTTGTGGCCTGCTTCCGTACAACGCGATCACATATTTTCAAGAATCTGAACCGCTACTTCGATCTTCCTAGTACCAACGAAGAAGACCCTCCCGCAGACTGAAGAAGGAACAAGGGTGCGTGAAGGAGTTTCCTATTTTTATTTACTGAGTTATTATGAGTCGGTATACTATGCAATCTTCCATGCCCAGGCGGGACCTAATGGATCAGTTCTGGCACTGATGTTAGCAGTAGTTAGCGTATGATATCCTAGAGGCTTCCAAAAAAAATATTTACTGTTCTGCACCGGTCCACATGCCTAGCAAGCCCACAGCTGACCCAATGGAACCTATTTGGACAGCTTCTGTTGCCCATTCAGCCGTGTCTTCGTCTGGATATGATGTCGCCTGGCGAACCAACCATAGAAACAAGGTCTATCAATCAACGATATGATATGCACGTGAAAGTAAACCAACCAAAGACCACCGGACGGAGCCTTCTTTAAGCATTCGCACCACCCCTCGGACTCTACGCACTATCTGTGAAGTAGTGTCTATGTCCGAGCCCCTAGCCTCGCCTTCAATGTGAATAACAGGCAGCCTCCACACCAATGCATCAGCATCTTCGGGTGATATGATCTCTGACGGATCAGGTTCTGGGGGTTTAGAATATCCAGCCACACGTAATGTCAGAGGAAAGAAATGGACGGTTTCTTCGAAATCAATGTTGCTACTGTGACGATGGAGCTGTGAAGAAACTGGTTGTACCGTGAGGAACTCATGGACAAATATAAGGAAGCTCACATCATGATTATGAACTGATTGAGGTATTTGTATTGTTGATCAAAGAATCGTTACCGAATAGGAAGTACAACTTACCTAGCAGATCGCGGTAGTCGAGCCATGAAATGACACGTCTGTTACAAGATTTATTTCGCTACCCGGAGCAAAGGCGGAAAGGCGGCTTACATCCATTGGCCTGTGACCCCAGCCCAGTCCCACCCCTCAACCTCTTCGTACTCTTTTATCACGTTGATCTTCCCCTTGCGACGATGATCCCACATCATTGAACCCCTGCCATTATCGATTGAGGGCCCATTGGGTTCAACTATATCCTCTGGTTTCGCCCAACTTTTCTCCCAGAATGCTGGGGCCCCGCCCATCCGAACGAAATCCAAACACCCTAATGCATCGATGATCGTTTGCATTGAAACCCTAATGGTCTGTCCGTTTACCATTTGGTCGGTGCCGTCCATAGTAGATGTGTCTCTCAAATTTTGTTCGATCAGCAGTCGTACCGCAGCGAGAAATGTATAGTCTGGGACAACTTGGTGGGGCTTTGGACCCACAAAATTTGGGTCCACGCGACGACGGCTATTTAGGACGATTTCCACCTCTGGATCGTCAAGCTCGTCGTCATCGTCAGCCTCCTCGTCAGGCACGAAATCCTCATCTTCAGAATCACTCGCTTCTTCAGCCATGAGGTTCTCTACATTGAGCGCATACCTCGATGGCTCCTGCTCAAAGTCGGGAAACGATGACGTATTACTAGCCGTGTTGCTTTTGGATGTAGAACTACACGGAGTGTTTCCTGCAGGGATGAATGGGCCCCAGGAGCGCTCGGGTCGTAGATACCGTAGGTTGTAGACTTTACTGCGGGCAACCTTGCGTGCTGCAATCTTCTGCTCCAGTATGATCTGACGCGACCTCCGTGTGACGTGGCCAACGTCACCTGGAACAGGAACGAAGCCCTTTAAAAAAATGAGCTTGTGGAAAAGCTGACCCTCCTCGGGGTACCTCCATAAAGTATCTTCAGCTGCCTCAAGTGGCTTAGAAGGCTGGTGTCCTGCAAGCAAGTACTTTTTGACAAGGGCAGGTGGATACCCATGCGTAAGTATCTCATCCACCCATGCAATGCTACGGGACGCGACTTCGGGGGGTAATGATAGGGAGGCCTGCATCACCACTATGGGTGGAAATGTAGGAGATTCCGAGCTCGTCAATTCAGTGCGATGAGAGGGGAAAGGCGCTGATAGTTCTAGAACATGTATGATCGTTTCGAGAGCTTGTGTAAATTGCTGGCCCTTAGTCTGGAAGGAACGGTGAGTATGGGCTGCTTCCAAGCCGTAGAAAGTACACAGACCTCCTGCGTACTGAACATGTCGATAGTTCCGCTTGTAATTCCAACGTATTCCCGAAACGTCCTCGCAGCACCCATCCTAGTCATGAACTCCTCTGCCCAATCAATATGTACGTCCAAGTCACGCGGCATCGGCCCAAGGTGTGTTGTCACATCCCTCATTCGCTTTAATATGGGTCTCGGGTCGTCGAATGTAGTCAAAAATACCTCTCGCCATAGATGGTGGTCAGCTGAACGGTACACCAAATGGTGAAAATATCGGCAAGTCCGCCCAAAGGCGGCGATCGCAGCGGGAAAACCACATGCAGCTGCAACGACAAGAGTCTCTTCAATGAGTTCTGAAGGTATGGCGAATATCTTAGGCTGGGTCACCGGGGGAGCCATGGTGGTTAGCGGTCACATTGGCGATAACCACGATTTCCAGTTAGCATGTGATGTCATAACCGTGACAAACAATATGATAAGAATGAGAAACTTTGAAATCGCTCTTTGAAAGGATGCTGCTACCGCTGCAGAAAAAAAAGTCAACGCATAGAGAAACTTGCTATATTCAGGCGGCAACAAGTATGTTCAGAGTGTACCAGACGCAGTGATGGTGACGTTGGCATTGGGACTCCCGTCCTGACTTCCCTTCGACTCAATCTCCTTGACAATGTCCAACCCGTCTACGACTTCACCGAACACGACATGTTTGCCATCAAGCTGGAGAAAGTTTCGATTACGAAGGTGGACTACATAAGTAAAGTGGGCACTTACCCAACTGGTGGTAGTCGTCGTAATGAAGAACTGATCGATAATTGTGTCAGAGGATGGATGATTCGAAATGAATGAAAACTAAGGACGAACTTGTGAGCCGTTCGTGTTCTTGCCAGCGTTTGCCATGGAAAGCAGCCCCTCTTTGGTATGATTGACTTTGAAATTCTCATCTACAGTACGATGATGAGCATAAATTGTTGAAGTCTATTCGTATAGGTGCACACACCTGGGAATTTTCTCCCATATATCGACTTTCCTCCTGTACCATTGTGATGCTCGAAGTCTCCACCTTGAAGCATGAACTGAAGGAGGAAATAAGTCAAACACAGTAAAACGCACAACATAACTAAGGCACACGTTTGGAATTATACGATGAAAGATGCTGCCTGTGTAACCAAAACCATGCTGGCCTGTTGCCAGCTCACGGAAATTCTTGGTCGTCTTGGGTACTATGTCATCATATAACTTGAACACAATGCGGCCAGCGGGCTTTGAGTTGATGGCAATATCGAACTGTGGTATAAATGTGAGCCAAGAATGGTAGGACTCTATGAAACATTGGTTTGCGCTCACAAAGACGTTCGACCTGACGAAACTATAAGCTTTGATTGAGAAGATTGAGGTGAAGCACGCACATTAGCTTTCCAGAAGATGCAGAAGTCGTGAATCTACGAAGGAAAGAAGCCATTTTGGGTGAGAGGCGCGTAGAGGTGAGAAACGGAGGGGGAGCGTGAGCGTTAGTGGTCAAAAAATTTGGAGTCACATGACTAGTCACACCTACACTTGTGACCTACACAGAGAAATGTGGCGTAGCGCTGGGGAATTTGGGGGGAATGATTGCTTCAACTCTACTTCGGCTTCGTCAAGCTTATATCCACGATGGCCACGCATCCCACGCTTTCAATTGGTAATGTCGAATAAGAAGATCACTCGTCAGTCTTGGAAGGTTCATCTGTGGGGACATTGACAACCCAGTTCGTACTAACAAATTTGGTTTAAACTAGCATTGCTTCTACCGGCATGAATTAAGCGTGCCTTGAGGTTCACTGATAGGACAAATTTTTTCCTAAAGGAAACAAAAATGGCTTCCTAAACTAATCGATTGATCTAACCGTGGCATTCTATTAATGGTTTAATCAGGCCCCAAATCAGCCCATTCGATGCCCCAAGGTGACGCCTAAATAGCAAAAATTCCAATAACACGACGACACAAGTGTTTCAGCTGTGTAAACTGGGTACTTTCGCCTACCAGACTCCAGGGCAATTCGAAACTTTCAAGACAGTTGAGAATGTTACGCTGGTGCAACTAGTAGATTTTTTTGCGGAATAAATCAATCTGAAGTAGAATGTATCCTAAGGAAACCTCTTGCTAGCGATCCTAATTACAAGAAAGTTCTTCCAACTTCTGGGTTAAAGTTGCGTCACGTCACGTGCGGTTTGACGCGTTGAGTCACAGTAGTAAACAATCACGACACGCAAACGATACGCTCCTTTGTTTCTTCATCTTTCAAATGTCCGAGCTCATTGTCTCAACCCCCACAGAGGATACTGTCCTGTGTACAGGATGCAAGAGGACGAAAATTCTTGTTTCAGTTGGACGCAAAAGGTGTCCCCAATGCCGTGATAAAAGCAAGGCCTATAGAGAAAAGCGCGCGATGAAGCGGAAAGCTGAAGAAGGCCTTGAAGCAACGGCGGGGATCGCAAAGCGCTCGAAGATCATGACAGACGAAAATGGTTTCAGTGGTAGCCTAACGGTGAGTCGCACGTTACTTTTGTAACCGTCCAGCCATAAAAATATTGCAATAGGCGACGAACAGTGTCATCGAGTACCAGACTGCGACAGAGATGTACAAGGCCTTGAAAGTCTTCTCGAAATTGAAATCGAAACACCCTACATTTCGTGGCTGCTTCTCTATTGTATCAAAGGCCGATACCGACAATATCACGCGTGCCAGATTAGTAGTACAAGAGCTGCGAAAAATTGCCAAGATTCCCTTCCAGTCAGTGCTTTGAGTGTTCTCTCATCCCCTTTGATATTTAATTACACCCGCTCTACAGGCACAAGAAACCTGTCAATCCAATCTTAGGAAGCTCCTCATATCGCACCTCCTTCAAATGTACTTGCTTTTCTGTCACCTCCGGCATGATCCCTATCACGAAGCTTCTTGACCCTGGGTCAAAATCTGGAAATTCTGTGCAGAAACCCGGCGTTTTAGAGGATTGGGCGGGCTTGAAGCCCAATAATTCGGGTGTCGAAGCTAGGACACAGTGCGATGGCAAAGTCACCATTATTGCCGAGGCAGACACCTCACATCCCCTGGGGATCCCCGGACAGAAGATATCTATCATCATAGAGCATTGAGCGAACCTGGTGGTACGCAGTCATATTATACAAGCCTCATATACACCTGTCTGTACTCCCTGCTACTACGATTAATTGATATGATGCATTCACCTGTACTTACATAAATTCGCCTCAGATCACTCTCACAGTATTATCCTTCGGTTTTTTTTGTATCGGGGGACATCAATTTAGTTGACTCACATGTTGTACTATCAAGGTCATGATGGCCCTTAAGACCACTTGTCACTGAGTCCATGGGACCGAGCCGTGGTCAGTTCTTCAACTGACGCTAGCCGGCCATATGGTTCTTGACGTCGTGCGACGTTCTTCAACATGATTATCCACCAGTAGAGGCGACAATTTCCTGCTGCGGGTGTTGATAGATTGGAACATTACATCGCGATTGTGACCTGGGTCCACTAACATCTATAGAGGCTAAAACTAGGCCGTTTGTTCCCTTGCTTTCTCTGAATGATCCAGCAGTTTGGTATAGGCACAACTGTCACTATCCATGACCAACAACCGCCCATTTGGTCATAATAGTTGAAACTTCGTCGCGCCGTCGGATCGAAAAATAGCGGAGAATGCGCGGAAAATAACTGGCAGCTTTGGGGTTGAAATTGGTGGAAATAAACTCAAATATGACACTTGTGGGCGCTTGTGTGGATCACGGTGTTTGCAACCACCATTCCAGTGTCTCCCCGATAATCAGAGATGAAAAGTCTAATATTGGCCAAAACACCTGCCACAACTATGACTATGTGTCGGACCTACACATGGGTATAACGTATTGTTTTTGGCTGTGCGTACTGCGTCAACCTGAAGGTTACTACTAGGTTACTAGAGATTACTAGGTGTGGCACATGGGGTTAAATTTGTAATATAGCCAGGCTAAAAATATATGCATGCACCGCTTATCGGCGTGATTGACAACGACATCTGGTACGAAACACCCACTGAGCTCTGTAGAATAAAAAATTCAACACTTTTCGACCAAGAATCCAAGTAAGGTTTTGGATGATTACCCATGGCCTGAAATACACTGGCCATACCAGCCAGGCTACGCAAGGCTGCTGAACGAGGATAAAGTAGATGCTAGTCAAATCGACGTTTTGGCATGGGTAGGAGCAGAGGGGGGGGGGGGTCGAGAAGCGTATGGCCATGGACTGACAGGGCGGTTGTCGGAGAACATAAGACCTCTCTGATGTCGATACCACATGACCCACATTACTCCCATTTAGGTGGTCGCATCTGCAACCTGCCTTTATGCATCGCTGACCATGGTGTCCTCCGGTCACTTCTCATCGAAGATATCAATAAATTTCAGTCTCAACAGCCAGCACGGGCCCCGCGTCGAAGCCTGTAATGAGAATTGTACGTATATTTGATGACGTGCGAAGTTCGAAGCTCGGAGCAATTTATGTTCTGGAATTACGAGAACCGTGAACATATTGTGGACACCATAGTATCATCTGATAATTACTAGCAGCGTTGCTAATCCTGCCTGTCCCAATAAACATGCTTCACGAGTCCTCGAAGCCGTTCCAAACACTGTGGAGAGTCGAGATTTGGCTCCAGTCGTCCGAGGCACAACTCGTTTAGTGCGACTTCTCTCCTCTGCCGTTCCACCAGACATCTTATCAGGTCGGATTCGTGAATTGACCCGTCGAAGAAGTTGGCGGACACACTTCGGAGGGCCGGGAACCACAACTTGGCGTCCATTTGATGCACCGGCGAGACTATGTCTGAATCGTGTACAGGCACATCGGAGCCATCAACCTGTAATGCTGATAGAAGCGAAGCAGGGTTACCAGAAAATGAGATGTTTTTAAGATTGGGTAGATCACCGAAAGCGGTTCTCCACATGTGTGGTTCGAATAAGATGTGTTTGACATGGAGGGATTCGAGGCATGTCTTTGGCAACGCTGTCCAGATAACGTCGAGCTGCTCTTGATGGTAGTATTTTGGCAGAGCCTCTTCATAGTCAGGCAGATCCAAATCCAGAATGAACGGCGCCGGGCCAGTTGGCATACTCAAACCATTGGCAGAGTCGGTCCAGGCTTTCAGCCTTATCATGGGTGACCAATGGAGCGTTTTGATTTCCAGACAGCGGATAGGTCCTACCCTCTGTGAGAGGATTCGGCCAATCTGAGACAAAGGTGCAATATTGTTTGAAAATGGACCAACGGCTAACGACGGGTAGGTGGAGATATCATGGGATGTTGTTGAGGGGTATTTGAGATGCGAAAGCAGTGAAGTACACCTGGAATATTCCATAGTTAGGCTGAGGAGTTTTAAGCTGGGAAGTTCGACCGTTTCATGGAAATATGTGGAGGCGGAATCGCTATCGTAACGGAACACACCAGACAATTCGAGAACACAGAGATCGGGCATTGCTGCGAGCGTGGCGAGAATCTGGGAAAGGGATCGTAGGGCCGATGGAGGAAGGTCGTATATTTTGAGTGTAGTCAGGTGAGAGAGTAGCGGCGATTCCCATGACATACTGCATCCTTCAATAGAGAGTGAACGAAGGCAGGGTGAATTGCCACCAAATAGAGTACTTGGCAATGTGTTTACTGGAGCGAATTCGGGAGGAGCCTGTGTGTAACAATGTACCGAAAAGTACTTCAATACAGGGGCAGAGCTTTGGAGGAAAGGAAGCACCGAATCGAAGTACACCTCAGATTCTATACTGATACTAATATTAAGACTTTGAATTCGGCTGATCTCTTTCAAAACGATGATGGTTAAATCCAGCGTTTTGTCGTTGTAAACATCGGCAGCAATATTTAGTGGTGCTGGTCGAGAGCGGGTGATGATCTCGGTGAGCCATGACCGAGAGTGGCTAGCAGTTACCGATATGCGACTCCATAGATTGGCACAGGTCAACGCGATATGGCGCCACTGTGCGCAAACGTGAGTTACAACAATCTTGGAAGGATATCTATCTCGGCGATTCGGCTCGGCCTCCGCAATCCATTCGAAGATCGCGCAAAGAATTTCTGGAGGAAGATGCTCAATGGTGACTAAGGAAGTGTAGCGCGTTGTGCGGGTGTTTGATTCTGCTAATGTCACATCCAGCTGCCACAGTTCTGTGGGTTCTGCGCTAGTAGGAGTTGGGAGGCTGCGGGGCCAGGATGCAGCTCCGTATGTAGGATCCATAGAGGCAGCACGTTTTTTATGTCAACATTTAAGGTAAGAATCAGCACAGCCATCTGAAGTTGGCAGGGTGAATTCAAATATCGGATTTACGTTGCTGCCGATATTATGCACAGGTATATACATAGAGAAAGCGACGTGCAACGACTGCGGCTCGGTGGATCACAGCCTATAATTTTAAACAGTCAGACAGGTTGCTAAGTTTCAACTTTCATAATGGAGAAGACTAACACCAGCACTGAATTGAAAAGCGCCGCATGATGCGCCAATCCTGTTCGGACAGTAAGAAGCACACAGAGCTTTGGCTGGAGCGCCGAGTGTTATGTAATGATGACTGCGCGAATAACATCGGCTAGCCTTGAACCAAGGCCCCCTCGTTTCTCCTCGTCTGTACCAGAAAACATCATTTGAGTGGTCTTGTTTCGTTTAACAACCCACAGAGGAAAGTAGCAAGGGGCACCAAAGTGTCTGTCAATGTTGTGTGTATTCCTTTGGGTTCCTTGGGGAGCTAGAATATAGCCATGCAAGTTAAACACGACTCGGACGGCATAAGGACGTTTTCCTCTACAAATCGCACGTTGAGTAACAGAATTAGAATTGTAGATGTATTCTCACCAACGCGAGAGGCCCTTGGTCTCGATATGGGGCTTGGCCAACTGGGTTACCGCAAGGAAATTACCTGATGAACATCACATCGTGATCGTTAGTAGACGTTCAAGAAAGTTTCCCCCGTAATAGAGTCTTCAGTGTGGAATTTGCGAGGACCCGTTTCTTCCTTGGAGTAGCCAAGCTGAGACCAACTTTCCTGAGCTGGTCGGTTGAGCAGGGACCTGCGAATTGACAGCGCGGTAGGCCACATCGTATTTTCGAAGAGCCATGCTCGGCCAAGCTCGCGGTAAGGCAGAATATAGAGGAAAATATCAGCATTTTTAGTGCGATGGTGGTTTAGTGGTTGTTGAAAAGGAGCAATACAACTTTGTTTATATCCATCAATTTCGTGTTTACCTTTTTCTCTCACCTTTTCCTCATCATGTCTGATGACGACTACGTATCAGATCTCACCGAACTCGACGATGACGACGACGAATATGGCACCACACGAAAAAATCGCCCAGAAGACGCTTACCGCATAAAAAATGCACTCAAAGTGCCCCGTGCCACCACGTACACTGCGCAGGCCTTGTATGGTATGCCATAACATTTTCTTTTCGATCATGGCTGAGGGGGGAGTTGTATAGAACAGATGCACAGCGACGACATAAAACTGGACCCAGAATACCAGCGGGACGTTGTATGGCCTGACACGAAGATGATAGGCTTAATCGACTCAATTTACAGGAACTTTTACGTTCCTCCCATCATATTCTCTGTTATATCTTTTGATGATGGATCTGAGAAAAGGATTTGTATTGATGGCAAGCAAAGGCTAACGTCAATACAAAGGTTTATGGATGGACTTGTGCGTTAAAAGCCCCTACATCTTTACGTGGCGTCTTATTGACTGCGCCTGCTCTAAAAGATACCTCGTACGTGGTTACTCAATGCTTTGGAAACCGCCCTAATATTTTTGCCTTATTGACAGATAAAGACCCGTGAGTAAAGCTTTTACCGACGTGCAGCTTGGGACGCTGAACCTTGACCTAGAATAAGCAATGAGAAGTTATGGTACGCCGACACTGGTGGCAGTAAGACGCGTAAGAGGATGCTTCCAGCCAAGTACCGCACCCAGTTTGCAAACAAGCAAATTGTGTGCGTAGAGTACCAGGGGATCACGGATAGCGACGAACGTGAGATCTTCCAGGTACAACTACTTTTCATCCTGCCCAAACACTGTACCAACCGCTTTCCAGCGCGTTCAACTCGGTATGGCGCTTACCCCAGCCGAAAAGCTGCAAGTTACCAACACGCCTCGCGCGACATTCATCCGCAACCTCCTTGCTCACTTCCTCTCGAACACCTCCTCCGACCCCTCCCCAGGTGCTGGGTCTCTCGCTGATTTCGACTGGGATCGTGCCCGCGGCGCGGACTTCCGCTGTATTGTTCAGATCGTACACTGCTTACATGTATTCCCCGCCTATCCGGAGATCACTTCTCCCGCTGCTCCTGCTTATACCTCTTCCGGCAGAGCCATTGCACGCAAGGCTGGCCCAGGATTAGCAGGGTTGAATGCTCTGGCGACAATTCTACAACTAGAAAAATTCCTCAATGACGAGAGACCATTTCCAGAAGCGTTTGAGGCGCGGGTGCGGGAGGCGCTGGTAACGGCGGGCGCGATGGCAGGGGATAAGCAGAAAGAGGTAAGGGAGGTGTTTAGGACGCCCGTGAAGTTGGCACCCGTGGAGCTAGTGATGGTGGGTTTGTTTGTGGGTGTGCATAACAGGGCCGCGGGTGCATGCGCGGGAAAGGTGGGGAAAGAGAGCAAAACGGAGAAAGAGCAGAGGGAGGCAAAGGAAAAGGTGGGGAGGAGGAAGCTAGCAATAGGGTTGAAGGAGATGAGAGCAGAGGTCCGGGAGCAGCATGTGGACATTAGGATGAACAACAGGGTGGGGAAGACAATGATCGACTTCATCAGGAAGTGGAAGCCTGAGCGGGAGAGTGATGGGGACGTGAGCGAAGAGGGGGAGGTTCCGCTTGCAAAGAAAAGACGTATACAGGGGAAAGACAAGGCCAAGGTCGAGGAAGTGGACCATGATGGGGACTGGCAGATGGATGGAACTCCTATCACCCCCTCCCTCAGCCTGAAGTTCAAGAAGGCGCTTCCGCCTCCACCTCCGCCGACGCGAACACCAACTATCCCTGCTCTGCCACCGCCTCCGTCGAGTACTTTTTCAAGCTCAAGTGCCGGTCCACCTCTAAAAAGTGGCCTTCCACCTAAACCCAGCCACCCAAAACCCACACAGCCAGATAGATTCGCCCCATTGAAAGCGGCGAAAATGCAGGCTCAAGGACATGAGCCAGACCCGCCGTGGCAGAGTAACGCAGCGGCACCTGGTTCTGGAGGTGCATCCGGATGGGGTGATCCCAGGAGAAGCGCTTCTCGGAGTGGCTGGGGCAGTAGTGGGAGCGTAAGATGACCAGGGCGCGTACAAATGGGTCCCAATACCTAGCTGTGCAAGTATATTATGTCTTTCGCTATCGTAGTTATCTATTGTATTGACTCAATCACATTTTGATACCTTTATGTAAGGTCGTTCCAAGCAAGTTTTAAGCGATACGAAATACAGTATGTACAAGTATATGCGGAAAGATGGTAATACACAGGGGTGAATACGATTGTAAATGAATTGTAACGAAGGTACTATCACAGTACAACGATGTAGAATGCGCTGTCTCACAACATTAAGCATTCCTTCTTCAAGAAATCTAATGACCAACGCTCCAGATGGTCCCTCGTATGATTCATGACTTCCATTCCCTCCAACCAATTTTGCCAATGTCCGAAGGTCAAGGGTCTTCCCAAATCGTTAGCTGCAAGATTGTTGATCGCAACTGTCCTCTGGATGAAGCGCTCCTCGTAGTAGCTGCACCACCGACCGTAATTTCCCCCGCTCTGATCAAATATCGAAGACGGCGGGTACCAAGATTTAGTTGGCAACTGGTTCTCTGCAAATAGTAGTGAACATCCTTGTGATTTTGGTTGGGAAAGGGGCTCACTCTGGTCTGTAAAACAGACATAAGCTCCACACAAAATATTTTCTTCCGCCTCTGTCAGCTTGTCATCGAAGTAGACCAATCCAGAGTAACCATCCCGAGCAGTAAACACGGTATCCCCAGACACTGTGCTGACCCCCTTTGTTGGTCCACTCAGCACTGCGTCAAAATGGACCAAGGGTACAGCAAGTCTCCAGAGAAAACCACCAGCCATCATAGCAGCTCGTCCCCTGGGCTGCAACAAGAATGCGTCGCGGCGTTGTGCGTAAGCCTCGTGATGCTCCCTGGTGAAGGTCTGATCGCATGCATAGGATGTTACATCACAAGAAGCTGGGGATGGGAGGGGCGCTGTTCCCTTCTTTACTCGATCTATCGGTCTCGGCTGTAGAGTACGAAAAGGTATACCATGCTGCAAGAGGTAATGGACAATGTCAGATTCAGTCCATTCCTCTTTCAGCCGGCAGACAAGGAGTGCATGCCTTGCTGTCCTCACTGCGAGATTCCAGGGCACAGTTGCATTATTTCGGTAGTCGAACATGTACCAACGTTCGTCGTATTTAGCGCCTGAATACACAGACCGAATGTGTTTCAGACGAGAGGCGGCCTTCAGCAGGGTGTTATTAGCTGGATGGAGATCACTACTCAGAGCAGGTAAGTCCGACTCTTTGATCAAATCCTGCAAAAACGCATTTGCTAGCATCGTTATGACTGCTTGAGAGTAAAATACAGCGATATCTTCAACCCTCTCTCCAAATGCTTTGAATACCTTTTTTATCTCGACGTCGGGAGGTAAAAGCAGGGGCACAGATGCGGGATAGGGCACCGGGGGCACATACCCATAATGGAACTTTAGAATATCGAGGACACTGGCTTCCCATGAATTACAGGCTACGCCGAAGTTGGGGTCGTCCGGTGGTAAAGGCTCAGTTTTGAATCCGTTCAGGAAATCTGGAGTGAGCAGTGGCACCGAGTGTTTACACTGTATTTGTGATCCAACATTCTGAAGCTTTGTCGCTCTCTCCCATCTCTGCGCCAGAGAGACACTTAGTTTACGGGGGAGTGAGATGCTGGATATCAGTGGTTCAGGGTGGGGCAATATGTGACTTTTGGGTGCTGGCGTCGCACTCGAACTTGTAGTATCCTCTTCCTCAACATTTCTAATGCCCACTTGTCTCGGAACAGTTGGTACCGATGCCTGGGGCGGAGACAGGGAGGCTTTCGAAAATGATAAGAAAGTTGAAATTGGGTTGCACGTTACCACGTGCGTGCTGTTGAAAGAACGAGGGCTAGGTTGCTCCGGAGAATTGGGCTGAGCATCTACGTCCATCCCCTTGTCTACCTGCTCAATATCGGGGTCTTGATCAAGCCCAACCTTCCTAATCTTGTTACCCGACCTCCCCACATCGAGAAGTAAACTCGGTTCTTCAACAGTGTGACCATTACCAACTTGAAATACTCCTGGTCTCACATGTAGACGCACAAAGTTTAATGCCCATCGTTTCAAGGTAAAGTTCACTGTTTTTGCCTCCGTGCGACCTCTCATGATATTCCGCCACTTTTCAGCGGGTAATGGTCCTCGGAACGTTGCAGTGTAATTATCGGGATTGCCAATTTCCTTGGTGCGCAGGATATATTGTTCTTCGCGGTAGCTACCCCACCGTCCGTAATGCTCTCCGGTGCCTTCCCATGGCGTAATAACTGGGTACCAAGATCTAAATTGTACTTGATGCTCGGCTAAAGGCTCTTGTTAACCAGATGTACAATAGATTAGGTACAGACTTACAATTGAGGTAAGCTCCTAATACCAATAACGTCTCGGCTGCTGTAAGTTTGTCGTCGAAATAAACCATTCCAGAGTCGACGTCCCGAGCGATAAACAGAGTTTCATCTGCTACACCCCCATCACACCAGCTTATAGGGCCCCGTATTACCGCGTCATGACTAATCTCAGAAACACTTAGCCGCCAAAGATAGCCGCCTGCCATCAACGCAGCACGTCCTCTGGGTTGCGATAGAATATCTTTACGTCGTCGCACATAGGTTGTGTAGTCATCATGAGAGAAAATATTGCCATTCGGTCGCTCCGGTATTTGCAGAGTGGGGAAGGATTGTGAGGTCAGGAGTGGGGCAGAAGCTCGACCTACAGGATCTTTGGGCGCAAGCTGTAAGGTATGGAATGGTACACCGTGCTGTAAGAGGTACCGTACGATTTCTGGCTCCTTCCATTCGTTATCCAAGCGACAAATAATGAGAGCATGTGCGGGACTTTCTACTGCAATATGCCAGGGTACGCTTGCGTCGTTTTGGAAATTGAACATATACCAAAGTTGGTTGTCCCCAGCGTCATCAACGTGGGACACACGCCGAATGGACCACAGCCGAGGAGTTACCGTCAACGGAGTGCGGCTGTTGGGATGAATATCACAAATATCAGGTGGCGCCTCTGTCTCTTTCAAGAGCTCTTGAAGATAGTTCTTTAGAAGATTCGTTACAGGCATGCTTTGACAGAAAGACAAGATGGTGTCGGCGGATTCCCCGAAGGCTCGAAAAACCTTTTTAGTGCCAATGTCCGAGTCATTTAAAGGAGGCACGGAGGTAGGGTAAGGGTTAGGGGGCAGGTAACCATAGAATACCCTCAGGTTGTCCAAGAATTCCGCCTCCCATTTTATACCCGCGTCATTAGAGTCCATCTCCCGAGGCTGAGGGGATTCAGCATTGAGTTGCTCTAGAGTGGAAGGGATCGTGTGCACTGGGTGTTGGTTGGACATGTCACCGCTGGCCGGCCCACAAGACGAAAGTGACGCATCAAGTTTGGGCACGCTGGAGGGGGGGGTGATTGTTGCTGTGATCAAGTCACTCGTAGTCGCATTCAGTGACGGGCTTGCAAGAATGAGAGCGGAGGAAGGAGGAGATACGGGTACAGAAATCGGCGTCGCAGTGACGGTAGTGGATCGGGATTTGGGTGGAGGACCTGCGAGTTGAGTCTTGAGTGAGGGCCACCAGCACTTCTTCCTCGCCAATGTCACCTCTCCTTCCTCACCATCGCTGTCATCTCCCTGCGATTGAATCGAAGCGGCCGCTGGTTCCGGACGGACGTAATTACCCTTTTCAAGAACCGATGGACGTGGTGATTTTAGGCCCGTAACCTGCGCTTTAAACGGGGCACTAGAGGGTGAGGGTGATCCAGAATGGTAGCATTCGGAAAGGGTAGGCTTCACATCCACATCCATGTCCTGTCCGACCAGATCTGGTTTAGGGTCCACCACCTTCTCCGTCTTGGGTGAGGGCCACCGAGACTTCTTCGCTTCCGGAATCTCTCCTTCCTCGTTATCGCTGCTATCCGAATCCGACAGCATGACGGTAATTGTTGCTATAGAACTCCGAGGGAGATTGCTGGTTCCCTCCAGAGATGGCGATACAGATGCTGGGCGAGGGCTGTGCTGCTTCAAAATCGGCTTCTCATCAACATCCATTCCTAGATCTTGGTGTTCAATATCCGAACGTCGTCTGGTAGCGGTATCGGTTGTCTTCACATCTACTGGCGCTTCATCGATGCGTCTCTTCTTTCTGGGGTTTGACACTTCATCATCTTGTATCTCTCGTTTTCGAACAGCGGCCTTTGCCTCTCGTAGCACCTTGAGCCTGTCTGGCTTGGGAAGGGTTGGTTGGAGGGTGGGGGCAAGTTTATGATGCACGTCCCCAGCCACAGCTGTTACAACCGTCACTGTAGAACCAGTTGTCGGTAGAGGAGTGGGCCTGCTGCTGCTATTATTTATCGAAGTGGGTGAGGCAACTGTCTGATTTGTAGGTTGCAAAGCCTTCCCAGATGTAGCTTCACCGGTATCTATTTTGGGGCTATCCATGTCACCCACCACCACCACCACAAGCTTGTCCCTGCTCGCATTACTGTCTGTGCCCAGTTCTTCGGCAAGAGGGTTCCACGCCTTAACGGCTTCTATCACGGTCCTCCCCACTCTATCGCTCAACCGTATATCCGTGCCTCGATGGCGCTCCCTGACATGCCTTCTTATCTGTTTAATCCCATTTGCAATATTCTTTCTCCAAACGTTTCGTTTTTCCTCCTTCTCCGCACGTTCTTCGCCCGGTTTTTTCGTTCTTGCATTAATGCCCTCTCCAGAGATGCCGCCATATTCTGCCTCTTGCATGTGAATCCCCAGGAGCAATACAATACCAACCAGCTCCACTGATGTTAGTAATGCTGGGGTACGAAGTACATTCCCTACATCGGGATCCCGTATGATTGCCACTGTAACTCGTAAAGCTTCCTGTACTCTAGCCACAAAGGCTGAACCGAATGGTGACTGGTCTGATACGAATTGCTCGAGCTGAAGCATTGATCCGATAGTCGAAAGCGCTTTTGACGCTGACGGGGCACTCCGGCGTAAAATGGACAGGGGTGGGCTGATAGAGGAACTTTGAGGGGACAACTCGGGCCACGCGGGGTAGTTGTACAGGCAATAAACAATCTGTGTGAGGCAGTGGAACTTGTCGGCGTCGGATGACTGTGCCCAATCTACAATAGAAAGGATGGCACGTGATGAGGCCGAAGAAGATAGAAATTGGATGAGAAGACTGCGGATGAAGGACGCCCGTGAAGAGTTGGTCGCTCGTAACTTTTCAGGCGGTGTAAGAGCCATTCCGAGCTGAGTACGCTGTAGAGGTGTGAACGTTGGCTGCAAGAGTGTGTGACGATACAACTAACCTGGAAGATCTCTCGTTCGTCATCTTCATCAATGTCATGATACTCAACGCACATAATCTGCTTGTTGGCGAACAGGTTGCGATATTTCTGGGGAAGAATATTTTTACTCATCAGCGATTTTGCGCCTGTGTCGGTAAACCATAGCTTTTCGTGAGTCGACCTGATGGTAGATAAGGTCAAAGAAGTTCAGATTGGGAGGGCACAGTAACGTACGCATCTCTATCTGTTCAATAGCGCCCATATGTGTCAATATCATTCGAAGGGAGAGAAATTTTCACGCACGGGGTATCTAGAAGAATAATGAATACCGAGACAACTCAGAACGACGCAAACGCACCAAACCGTCTATGAATCGTTGTATAGCCGTCAGTCGTTGCTTTCCGTCGGTGCATATACGCTTTTCGGTCCCATCTTCGTCCACCACAACAGTGAAAACTATAGGAGGGACATATATATTGCGGTATAGCGAGTCGACGAGTCCAATCATCTTCGTATCTGGCCAGACCACATTCCGCTGGTAGTTCGAATTCAACTGGACATCACCAGTTAAGATTTGATCTGAATTGGAAATTATATATGTTTAAAGAGACTGTTAGTGAATGTATAGGTATACATACCATATAATGCCTGAGCTGTGTATGAGGTAGTTCGGGGAACCTTAAGAGCGTTACGTATGCGGTACCCTTCAACAGCCTGAGATGGTCCGTGAAGGTTTCTGCGTTCGCCCTCAGCAGTTTCATCTTCTAATTTGGTCACATTGAATCTTTGCGTGCCGTGGTCTGACAACATGAAAACTCTTCACGTAGTAGGATCCATTACGTGAATGTTCACCAAGCAATCACCAAGGAGTCTGATCATGACAGACAGACTGTGAGACGGGATGAAGCTCCTGGTAATTAGATATCAACAGATCAAAGTCTGAGCAAATAAAGCTCTTCCTAATTCGGCAAAGTAGCGCCAGCTCTAGTCACATACGCAACGCGATGGACAATTCCCCTCTGAAACCTAACCTCGGTGCGAAAAGGAAAACTTTCATGAATCGTCCTGGAATCACCCGGGTCTATGATCAAGCCACAAATGGCACGGCCACCAACGCTTATCCGGCTACAACCTGCTATTAGTATAACCGAAGCCTGTTCCTCAGACTTCCTCTCCACCATCTGGCGCTTATTGGATTCTCAGCTTAGCCGTCCAGACATCAATAATATAGAATGGTTCGTTTGGCAACCCCCGGCTATTGTGTACCGGGCACCCACTGGAACTTGAAGCACATTGATCAGAATACGTAGCTCCTTAAGCTTCTGATACAGCGTAAAGAGAGTTCCGTCAGATGAAGCAAATCCTACAGGAACAGACTCTCCAGCTTGATCTCGTCGCTCAAACTAATTCCCCGGTCCCTCGCTAGTGCTGTGGGGCTAAACGTACATAACTAATCTCACGTATTACGGAAGTCCACAGTGTTATTACACTGCACAAGTTTCCCGTAAAGTGAGCTAGTCTCGAAAAATTCTGAGGAAGACTTTCCCCTTTTCCCAATTTCGCGATTCTCACCATTGCCTAGGCTTAGATAAACCCACGCCAGGTTGCAATTCCGTTCAAGGTCTACTCCCCACTTCCATTTCACCGGTCTAAAGCTATCTCAACGTCGAAGTTTTTTCTGATACCCCTTACGCACCTGATGATGTTCCTTTCAAGAAGGGATGTCAAGATAGGGTTGTATGGAGTACTTCTCTCGCAAAACGACTGTTCACGAGTCCATATCTATACCGTCTCTCGAGGACATTATTTGAGTTTTGATTTCCTATCAATACACGTCAAAGACGCTCATGCTTGATTCCATTGACTACAGTCAACCTCTCGCATTGGGTAGATCCCTTACGGGTGCACGCATTATCTATCGTTGTCTGGGGTAGCAGACGTTCGAGAAGTGGACGTGATGGGCCCTCTATCAATCTCCTGTCCAAATTCAAATGGTCCAATGGTTCTGTGGTGCGTCACTTTACATTACTGTTATCGTCAGCAGTATAATATGGATTTGTACAAAAGCAACAGTTTTAGAGCTGCACTACCCAGGAGCACATCGCCCTGCATTATTTTGCCTCCATGTTTACTCTCGTAGCTATCATCAGCCTCGCCACTCTTGTCCTTGGACTTCCGGCCAGCGATCTCAAAGTCTCCCTTACACCTTTGGCCCCGTTGGTTGATTCTTTAGACGACATTGGGATTTCTGCCACAGTTTTTAACCCGACTGATAAAGATATTCGTGTTCTCTCCATAAACAATGTTCTTGACCCTTCTTCTACCCAGTCGTTCCGCGTCACTAGGGACAGCCCAGTTCCAAAGGAGGTTACTTTTACTGGCATCATGGTTCGCTGTACAGTTATCTTGATGGCCCCCAAGAGCTCACTTTCATCCTCCCTAGGCTATGTACGACATGTCTGCGGAATCTATATATACTACCATTCCCGCACAGTCGTCCGTCACGGTCAATCACACGGCGTTGGGTTCTCTGTATGATTTTGGACCCTATGGGGCAGGCAAATTTTCTTTCGCTGCACTCGCCCCACTATCAAAGGACGGCCTCAGAAAAACTTTCAGTATTGTTAATTCCCCTGTTATAATCGAAGTCACCCGCCACGCCGTGGTACACAGGCGCGCCGTTTCATCTCAGGCAACATCTGTTCCGTTCTGCTTGAACCCTACAAAATCTCAGACCATCCAAGACTCTTTGATTGATGCCCGTGCTCTAGCCTCTGACACGGTCCAGTACATGCGCATCAATCCAGGTTCAGATGCATTTGTGGATTACTTTAAAGGGAATCTGGAATCAGAGATCAGCAATCGTTTCGATGTAATTGCCAAAGACCAGGGCAGGAGAACGTGAGGTACTCTGATCATCGAACTGAAGTAGTTGCTCATTCGAATCTTCCTACAGGGTCAGCTGCGTAGACATTGCATTTCAGTGTAACAACGATCGTGGCGTAATTGCATATACCTTCCCTATCCAGCCGCGCAACGTGAGTGGTAGTGGAACTGATTCATCCTTGAAACGTTGAAGCGGCTTGATGATATCTGGCCTAGATTGTTGTTTGCGACATCTTTTTTACTAAAGCGAGGCTTACGCCAAGTGTATGTGGCACTGGTATGTCAGCGAATTAATCTGCATGTTCCAATTAACTATCTCACCACCACAGGCGGATATAGTGATACCCTCTCAAGTCGAGGAGGTATCGTATTGCATGAAGCGAGTATTCAATTATGTATTGTCAGAACACGAATTCTCTAACAGACGTGCTAGCTATCGCACGCCTACTTTCTGACCCACGACCCCGCTTATGGCTGTGACAGTCTTAAGAATCTGCCGAAGGACACGAGCTTTGACAATGCCGATAGCTACAGAGTACGTCGTCCATGCGCTACCCATGCTTGTCTAACAGTGAACATAGTGCTTGAGCCTTGCCGTTTATACCAAAACGAAGTGCTAGCAAGTATGCCTGGTTTGGCATTCATATGGACCGATATCTTTCCCCAGACATTTTCGAAAGTACTTTGCTATCATTCAAAGCACATTGTCAAATAGAGAGTCACGCGGACAAAGTTTGCGATCACAAACTTGGCGATATTTTCCACCCTCGTATCGTTGGTTCATACTGTATGTCAGACTGTATCTGATTTAGGGCTTGAGTGGAATCTTATGATGAGTAATAAATACGTGATACAAATGCATCAGTAACTTTAAATTTAGGTTACGAGAAAAAGCATATGAGCAGTTTAGTTGGCAATGCCGCCAACACGTTTCTGTTCGCCAAGAGCACCAAGTTCAAACCCTTCCGTTTCCCGATCGACATTTATGACAATAGACTGTATTGGCTCGATCATCCCGTTGCTGGATAAGAAATGAAAAAAAGATCGTACCTGGCCAAACCTGAGGGAAGACAGTGTTTTCGATGTGCTGTTTGGCATCTGATTGCTTTCTACCACACAATGTGGTCTGTTTATCTGTTCGGAAAGTGATTCTCTACTATTCAGCGTGGCTAGTAGACTGTTTAAAAACACTGTAATCAGACAGATTCAGACTAGAGGTTAAAATTTGCAACTTTATTCTTTTAGAGAAAACAAACTTACATTTGCCAATTGAGAAGTAAATCGCCATGAATATGAACTCCTTTGGCCAGATGGTATATGTAATGAAGCACGCCGTAACACCAATACTGTCGTTGATGATAATTGGAGCCTACTAACGAGCAGAGAATCACTTACGTCGTGAGAAAACCTTCCCGATATGTCAGGTGAGCATGGCACGACGATCCACAGAGTAATACACTCACATGTATTGACTGCATACATAGTGATGAGTTTGAGGACTGAATCGGTGCTAAGAGTTTGATCAGCGCGTGGATAAATTTTTTTGATGAAGACTCAAGTACTCTTTAAAACCAGTACGTCGCCGTAACAAGGAGAAACAAAGTGTGCCTGCAATGAGAATGTCGACTACAACAGAGCTTCCCATGGAGATGTACAGGGCAATCTGTAGAGGATAGGGCAGGTTTATTCTTTGCGGGAGCAGGAAGGCACTGCCGACCCACAGATAACTCGTCCAAATGCTCAAAGGTCTTGACATAAAAACTACATTGTCAGGTCAAAATCGTTCCATGTGCAACATAAACGAAACCAACCCTCGGGAAGTAAAAACTAGAGAGACACCTATTTGCCATGCCTCACCAAATGAATAATTTTGGGCACTCACCTATCCCGCTGACTGTGGGCCGGTGGAAATCGTGAGCTGTGCGAATAATCTAAAAATCAGGGCAGTCCGATGCGTACCGAACGTAACCAATGAAACCACAGCCTGAGTGAGACAAGGCAATCAGTCAATGCTTTTGGAAATCGCAGTACCAAACGCTTACTATACAGCCTACGAGGATGTAGTTCCTGCCTGTCACTAAGATCACTTGAGAACACGGGTTTCAGGGTGACATGAGGGGCACTTACCGAACCAAGCGCGACGTCCGAAGATACTGAAATTATAAGGACTGGCAAAAGCAGGCGATTGAACGAGTTACCATTTGATAACCAAATCACTGATGGACTAAGAGGCGATAAATTACAGTAAATGATTCGATGACTGGAAGCCATACCGTGACGTAGACCTGGGCCTTCTCAGCGTTGATGGTTCAGTGGAATTCGAAGGGTAAAACAAGGCTATATATGACATACAAGAAGGGTCCTAAACATGGTTTCGATCATAGTTAGTCTTGACAAGTCGCGAATATTCGAGAACATACCAAGTAGGCGATAAAAGGGCCGGGAGGTTTCCAAAGTTTGTTACCAGATAAAAGTACAAACTATGCATGACAAATGCAATGTGTAAAGTATCCATCAGCCTAAAACCGGCTCAGTGGTGGCCCAGTGCCTAACGGTAAGTCACTATATTATCCGCACCAGAGGAAGAATATCTAATGAATGAATAATAGAGCATGTAAATAATAAACTTGAATAATAGCACAATATTTGTGGCACTTACTACTCCTTTAAACCACAGCTTGTCTTTATGGTACGCCCTCGTAAAATAAGTGTAGCTCTGGACACATGTAATGCCATAGAACCTGAAGAGAGATAACTTGTTCAAGCCGTGTATATATGAGCATGACGCAACCGATAGAAACACAACTCACATTCCAGCTACCATGCCTCCGACCAAAGCAGCACCTAACTTACTATCCAAAGAGACATGTGGGCGAACGACCGGGGAAACGGAAGCCATGCTTTTGAGACTTGGCGATGTGGTGGGTGCCCGTTTTAAAGTTTCAGAGATACTTGCATGTCATTTGGGCTATACTTATACCAGACGGTAGCTGGCAGAACTTTGTCAGTGGCTTGGCGCTCATCGGAGACGTCATCTCGAAGGTTTTCGCATGTCGGGTGACAAGGGTATGACCTTTTATTGATGATCATGATCGTAAGTACTGGTCCCAATTGCGAACTTCAGGTAATTGGGTCCTAACTGAATGAATATTGCTGTGTTCGAGTTGTTGATTGCGGATATGAGGCGGCAGAGTTTGATTAACGCACCAGCCGATACATACATACGTCAGATGTACCTGAAAACGATATTGATTTTCAGAGGATTGTCAGTTTTTAATCAAAAAGCCAAGGGTCAGGAAGTCGAGAGAGAGTTCTTGACGAGTCAAATTGAGGAACAAGAATTATCATGAGAAAAACGAGGTGCTGTGAATGAGGTTAACAGCAATCCACGCTTGGAGGAAGTCTTTAGTTGGATAGCTAGGAAGGCGAGTGAAACAACTCAATGATGGCTAGTATGACCCGACATCAACCCCGAGCCGCAACTGAATTTATCGATTCCTCGATGATTGGTCCGAACAATTATTTGAAGAAGTGGATCAGGGGTACTGTGACAGTGGCAAACATGATGGAGATGACGGTTACTTACGACGGACCAAGCACTGAACCTCGAAATACAAAAAATGAATCCATGGCGTATTCTTTGAAAATACTAGGATTCAATAAGGTTTACTGGAATAATGTGTATCGAAGTCTGAAATCTAGGGTCACCGACAAGGGTAAGTACATGCGGGAAGGTATTCGATGAACAAACGCACCTAAGAAAGTGTTTAGCGCGGGCATATGATGATATACAATCTTTCTGTATGGTGAGTTTTAGCATGGCTACAGATCCCTTTCAGAGGTTCGCTCATCGTGACTCCGCCACTGACCTCGATATTGTACCTGCATTCATCGATGACCATGTCATGTCCAATGGGCTGTGGTTAACGTTCTGTGTTGGACCATACATGTGCTTGAAACTCCGCCCCTTGCTTGCTCTTTTTTCCACAACCCACCCCCCACCCAGGTCGTAGCACGATCTTCCTTTTCTGACTCGCCGGCAGACATGTCCCCATGTGTCCCCCAACTAAAATTCTTCATCTCCTCCACTATCGCCCTCTCCCAGCTCCGCCTCAACCCTAGGACCATCGCCTACCTCCATTGGCCCGGGTACTCTGCAGTTGCCTAGCATGGCCATAAGACCTCCCTTGAAGTTCCAGGGTAGAAATTTCACATAATTACCCCCCGAAACGCCCTCCATAGTTCACGTTGGAACATTCCACGGCGGCCTTGACGAAGAGCAGCCATCCCAAATAATGATGGCAAATTCACAGCCGCAGGCTAGGGTGTCATGCCCACTTTTCTGACGAGGGGACCCGCCAACCTCCGTCAAGACGGTCAACATCAGGAATTTGTTCGGGCACTGTTATGTCTAGATATTCCCACACAACACTTACAACTATCCGACAATTCTATGTC
>JABCKU010000056.1:25568-70295 GCA_018221655.1 Myochromella boudieri | reverse complement strand
TACCTCACGGTACCGTTGGGCCAGTTCGTCTGGGGGTCCGATCCGGAAATCATAACACGCCCATCAGGAAGCAGAGTAAGCTCAGAATGGTATAAACGCGCGACGATCGTGCTGTTAAGAATTGAAATGCGTTGTCCCAGAGGGCGTGCCGGGTCGTACAACAATGCAGTAAGATTGGGATCCTCCGCAAGGCCAAACCCTGCAACACCTTGAGTCGCGCCGTTCATGATCATGTAGGTACCGTCAGGCAAGTTAACCATGCATGCCATGACACGCTTTGAAGGCTATATGTTCTATTAGAACAAATAAAAGCAATGCAATTTAAATAAAAAAACGAACCATGCGTTCTAGGGTCCAAACAGGGTTGGTGTCTTCGGGAGCAATGCTAACACAGTTGTCAACAGCGGTACCACCACCCTCAGTCGAGCCGCCACAGATTACGACCCGGAGAAGATCAGTATATGGCGCCTTTTGTGGCAAGATCATTGCAGCACCTGTAATAACTGTGAGAAATCGAAAAGAGGAAAACGTTATCCGTTACGAACCCGCCAAAGGATAGGTGCGGCCAGAGAGGACTTGTAAAGCATTGTCATCAATTACAGTAAACAGACTCAAAAAGACAATCTCTTACAGTTACTGACGGAGCCGGGCATATTGGGCAACGATTTGAAGGTAGCAAAAGTGACAGGATCTAGGATACGAGCCTCATTCCAGTATGCTGTTTGGGTTTCAGATTATGTTAATTACGATGGAATGATAGACGCACCAACAAAGATTCGCTTGCTAGGAAGCACAAAGACAAAGGGGTACAAGTTGTTGGGATTTGTCCTTTCCAACCAGTCTAAGTAGACAGTAGTATCGCCTCCAGCTGGCTTAGGAACGATTTCCAAATTAGGCTGCGCAGGGGCGTTACTCCCAGTTTCACCGCCGATGACGAGGACAGATCCGTTCGCTAACATAGCGGCGGTTGGGTACCAACGTCCTTTCTAATGTCAAACATTCATTGAATTTATAAATGTAATATTGTTGAATAAATTTTACCTGAAGGCTAAGAGCAGGGAAACTTTCCTCCCACGAGTTGGTACCATTGACTCCGGGAGCACCGTCTGGGGTGAAGAGACGAAGACCAAAGGTCGAATCCAGAGACCAACCCCCAACGTTAATCTTGCGGCCAGCTTTGTCTGGTAGAATTACACTTCCTGCACAAAAGACATCGGACTTAACGTGCATCGCACGCCAGGCGGCAGAGAAATTAGATGCTAAAGAAAGATCCAATTCATATGCACCGGTGGAGTTGGGGAAACTGTTACCACCGTGTTATATGTTAACTCTTCTTATTATGAAGAACACTCACCCTGTGCCAGTTTTTTCTAAGAATGTAACCTTGTTGTTGATACCCAAGGTAGCAATAAGTGGGACAGTAACGCTGGTATAAATTGATTAGTCACCGACGAGGATGTGCCATGACAATTTGTGGCTTACCCAGGAACTACGTGTAGAGAATATTGTGACATGTTTAGAAATGAAGAATGAAATCAGAGTCGGGGCTTACTGAAAAACTACATGGGCATAATCGTCAACATCTGAACAAACGCGACATATGTCGTACATACCTCATATCGACCGGTGTTGGTAGGACGGTTCCAGACATTCATAGTGCCATTGTACTCGTAGTAAGTCAGTCTTCCACCAGAGCCACAGAGGGTGATAGCGTCGCCAGGACAGGGTATGGTGCATTCCGATTCGAGGCCGAAGGTGGCTCCGTTATGAGTCACATCTTCTTTATCACCACAGTCTAAACAGGGATGTCAGTAAAATCCATCAACATCGGCCATGAAAGAAGCATACAGCATTCTTGTCCGTACTATCCCGAAAAAAAAAAATCAGCTTTACCACTGTAACTAGTATGCTGAACCATACCTCAGTGCCAGAAGCTGGAAAACCGAATGCAGCGCATTGAGTCATGCAAGCAATGGCAGTGTTATTGGTTGGCCATATGATCTGGTAGGGTAGTGCTCGAACGGCCTGACTTGGTTCACTAAGGAGGTCAATTAGCACAAAATGCCTTCGGTACTTCTCAACGACTAACCGAAGGCAACCCTTGTATTGCCAGCCAGCGGGGAGACCGGTCAATCGTGGTGTTGGGACGGGAAGAGCAATGACTTTGCCATTTGATGTGTAGACGGACAAGCGGTTTGCGCCTCCACAGGCCTGACTAAATCCACAAAGAGATACACTGAGCGCAGGTTGTACTGGAGATATTAGGTACATACGTTGAATTGCCACCACAAGGTTGGTTACAAGTACTTTCAACGGCTTTGACAGCACCTGCAACCAGGGTATTTCCACAGTCTAAATATTCAGCGTTAGAAAACAAAGCCGGCCTCCACTAAGATCTCAACATACAGCATTCGGCTTAGTAGAGCGAACTACAGTTAGTATGAAATATACCCAAAACAGAGGTGTACGTACTGCCAAATTCGGTTCCTGCAAGTGTGTAGTTTTGCGCTGCGCAGGCTTGGACACAAGACTGGATCGTCTGCTTAGGGTTAGCAGGTATCGTGAAAGGGAAAATCCGGCCAAACGCGTTATCCCTAGAATACCGATTAATCTGACCGAAGTCTACAACCAAAGAAGGGGAAGAACGACTTACACCCAACAGTTCCCATATGTGAAATTGCCTGGGAGGCCGGAAGTAACAGGGGAGACAGTTCCACCACCTCCACCACCTCCTCCACCTCCAGGCTGCTGAGGCGGCAAATCGGTTCCAGTGTAGTTGTAGACGTTCAGCCTATTCGGCCCACCGCAAAACTCCTGTGGGTTGCCAGCGCACAGCATGCTGCATTCCGATGCCGGAGCGGGTACACCTCCACCCGCAATCGTGCTACCACAATCTAATCTCCTATATGAGCGGACCCAACCTTCCGTCAAAACACTGAACTGCAACACTTACAGCACTCACTGATGACGAAGGGTGACGTTAGGCTCTATGTGGTTATGGATATAAATATATGCACGTACGCAGAATACTCCGAGCCAGAATACCGGTAACCAGCATTAAAGCACGCAGTGGTGCATTTTGCCTGGGTGTTGTCACCCTGTACAGCCATGCCCACGGTCAGTGTGCGGCCCAAACCAGCAACACCATCTCTGCACGTATAAGAAAATAAAACACATCAGTCATCTGAGAAGACCAGTTTAAACTCTAGGGGTGTGAAATAGGCACACTCACGTGTAACATCCGAGGGAGGCCCAATTTCCTATCTTGGGCGCTGTGCTTGGCGGTGAGGGCGGCTGCTTGCCGCTCCAGTAGAGGTTGATACGACCGCCGGCCCCACACGGCTCCAGCGAGTTGCCAGAGCATGGCATGTTGCAGTCAGCAGCAGCTGCAGGTGTACCTGCGTGTAGGCTGTTGTCACAATCTGCAGGTAAGATTTAGTTCAGTCATCTTTTGTGGCAAAGGGAAGGAGAGAAGGCATACAGCATTCTGCCTGTTGATGAAGATTGGTTAGCCATGAATGTTATGTAGAGGAAATTTTACAGGAAGGGGACGTACAGAGTACTCAGTGCCAGCGTACACAAACCCCTTCGCATCGCAGAAGTTAATGCAAGAAGAGGTATTCATAGCTGTACCACTAGCAAAAGTTGCAGCCCCAAGTGTGCGGACACCACCAACAAGGTCACTGAACAGGTTGTCTCGTCAGGTGTTACGTAGATGGGTACTTTAGAAGAATGACGGACGTATAGCATCCTTTAGAGGTCCAGGTTCCAGGAAGAACAGTTGGGGGAGCATTTACTCTACGATGTCGATAGTGGTGGACATCAGAGTGAGCATGGTCAGAGTGGGCCCGTGTTAACTATACGAGAAGGTTAGTGGCAGGGGTCAGAGGTACGGGGAAGACATACAGGAAGGAGAAAGGCTAGGAGAGCCAACGAGAGTGGTTGGAGGATTGTCATCCTACGAGGACTACCGAGACAAGGAAAATTAAGATGGTGGTTTTATGCAAACGGGACGATGGCTCGAGATCAGGTCCGAAAAGGGACCTGTCTAGACTTCTCAAAACCAAGGAATCTCTTCGGAGGAGAAGAAGGGAAGGTACGTGCCGAGGAAGGAACGAGCCAATTCCAGACGCCTATTACGTTGGCTTTGAAAGACCTAGAGGGTTGTTGAGCGTGGCACGCTTGTCGTTTGCGCTTAAGAGCACAAATGGAGGAGCCGATTGATTTTGTATGTCTATATCCGCTTCCATCGCACTGTTATACCGAGATCTTCAGGTCGATATTTGGATGGGAGCTGTCAAAATGCTTTGTCGGGACCCCCACGTCCCGAATGGAAGACTTCTTGACGTACCTCATCAGCAGTTGAGGAACTGAGCCCCTGACTGTATACACCTGAACAGACCTGAGCATGACAGAAAAGTTACATATTTGAATGATAGCGAACAGGGTCATGCAACTGTCATTCGTTCCAGAACGCCGGCTGTTCAACAGAATAGAATAGAGGATGCCCGTCGGACGCCTTGCCGACCTTTAAGCCTGTCAGGCAATGTGCTTGTGACTCTACTCGCTGCCATTGGGAACAGTGTACGTGGGCTAAGTTTGACAAAGTTGTGTCAGTAGTTAATTATGTAGGTTCAAGAGAATGGTTGAGCTGCATTCGGATCAGCGATAAGTGTAAGGTACAAACAACATCGGCAAGAAGGGCAGCTCTAAGGCCCTCATAACATATGAATATTGCCTAAGGAATCTAAATGTATCGCACTGGAAAGGCCATCAGTTAAGCGCGAGCAGATTAATCCTGAAACTGGGATAAGTTTCCAAGGCTATGATCCAGGACGTTTGACACGCATGATAGAATACAATCAACAGTGATATGTCAGAGATTTTGTTAAGTCCTTCAAGTTGAATTCGAAACAAATAAAACTGAAATCACATAAACAACTAAGGAACGGGAGAGAGCAATGCTTCGTACGACATGAGTGCAAAGGCAGATATTAAATACGATGACAAGCCAATGATAGAAGACGGTACGCAGTCGTTGGTGGTAGGACGCTGGGAAGCAAGAAGCACACGGACACGTCGAAAGAAAGGCACTCATCTGTTCAACGTCGATCGTTCAGAGTGATACCGTACTGAAGGCAGACATGCGATAAATGCGATGATCGGGCGTTCCTACTTGGTCAGCCAAGACGAAAATATCAACGAAAATGGTCCAAAAGTGCCTCAGAAGTCGGGACGAAGTGGTTTAAGTAGGATGAAAAGAGAGGCGCCTCATGGTTTACACTTCGTAGCTTTACGTTAGGGTGCGTAAGCACCGAGCGGCGAGGGTCCGTCTTAGCTGGAGTGATGAGGAGAAGCTATTGCCAGTAGTGGTTCCATCGGAAGAAGATTAGATGCTTGGAAGAATACTCAGAGAACGGTGGGGTTGGAAAATATGGTCGCCGATTTATGTTACGTAATCGGGTTGAACTTGCCGTATGTTTTGCTGGAGGTTTGCTGGGAATCCAGGGACGTGCAGCAAGACGAGTGTGAGTAGCCAGGGTAGTTTCCATCTAGTTTGTGGGCTCACAGACGCAGTGCACGACGAATAAGAGATAATCAGTGGGTCGGCACAACAAACAAAGTGTGGCTGGGGCTCGGTCGGGGTTGAAATTCACGTCTTGACAAATTTCTCCTCCGCAAATCTACTTGACGGTGAGCCAACTTTAATAGCTGATCCAAAACTCTAATATCTAATCTCAACTCTTGTCTCCGCTCATCTTCCTACTCGTTGTGCCTCATGTCGGCCTCAATTCCAGACCGTGCTTGCGCTGGAGGATGTCCGCAGCACAGTCCAACAACCAACCTCCGTCCACCTGGACAGAGCCGCCTTGGTCTGGCTGGATAGAGACCACTGGCGACGCACTTCTCATTCTCGAAGCTGCTCGCAGGGGCCTCATACCTCGAGTCACACGTAGACTGGTTGATTCAGAGCGCAAGATGATCACCTCAGGCTCGGTCTTCGTCTTTGACGAGGACGAGAGCGGGATAAAGAGGTGGACCGATGGCTTCTTTTGGAGCCCCAGTCGCATCTTAGGCAACTTCTTGCTATATAGAGAGACGGACAAGCGAGGTGCAGGCCATCGTGGTGGCAGATCGGACGCTTCAGCATCGGACGTCACTGAGCAATATGGCAATTCTGACAATGGCAAAACCGAAGGGTCTCTCAGTCGCCCCAGAACCGACGACAGCCACTTAGGAGGCGTCGACAGACAACGACAAAGGACCCTGATGGGTAGTTTAACGAATAGCTACAAGTTTAAGTCAGATGGCTTGATGAAGAAAGTACGCGCACTACATCTCCATCCGTCTTCCAGCGTCTAATCTGTTTCACCCCTAGACCTTCTCATTAACCATTGGTGGCGTATCACAGCATCTGATATCCTACTATAGGATAGAGGATGTTCAGAATGGTCGTTTGCGGTCCCCTTCATCTCTGCCCGAATTGGCATCACTCGACATAAGCCCAGAGTACCTAGACAAAACACATTTCCGTAACCCTCCCAAAGTAGAAATCGGCGTTGATGGTATCCCTCGATATCGCGGTGAAGCAGACGATATCGATAGTTCCCCATCTCTCTTGACTGCTCCGTTGTCAAGTGGTCTTCCGCTACTCACGGATAGCCATCTGGCGGACTCTGGCACAAGTCGCCGCGGTGAGCGGTTCAAGCCCTACGCCTGTGCACCTGTTAGACGACCTCGGCGATCTACAAGGTCTAGTACTGGGGAACCTACAACGCCGACAGAACAGCAACAACAACAGGCCTCCATCCCACAGCCGGGAACCCATACGAATGGATATCCCGAGCCTAACGTCGTGTTAGCGCCTCCGCCGCCACACTACCCTCCTCCATATAGTACGGTGCCCAACTATTACCCAGTACCTGGCTATCCAACCATGCCAGCCCATCCCCCCCACGTGTACTATTCTACAGCGGGAAATGCCACACCTCAGCACACTTCGCCCGTCCCGCCAACGCAGTACCAGTACACTTACCCGGCACCAGCTCCCCCTACAGCTGCCACCAACGGTACTGTCGCTCAACAAGCGTCGCAACCCGTCCAAGAGCAGGCTCAGCAGCGACCTCAGTCTGTACCAGCATCGTACTACCCGTACCCGCTGCAACAGCCCCACACCATGCCATACAATGGTGCGTGGACGCCGTACCCGTACCCCGGCCACCCACACCAAGTGCAACACCCGCACAATCACCCGCAGTCCTCCATCGCAAATGCCCCCGCACACGCCGTTATCGTGCCCAGTGCTGACGGAGCTGGAGGCTGATATGGTACCGACGTATCCTCTGGCGGGCAGTTGTACGCTGGGGTCTCTGTAACCCGCCATATTCCTCCATATGATATCACGACCTCCTAGGTCACTTGTAGTACTTAATCCTCCTTACCCATGCTGCCCACCATCCACTGCAACCATTCCTGTTTTCGTGTCTGCCTCAGTTCTCTCCGTCTTCCGTGTTGTGCTCAACTGTTATGTAACTGTTAGTTTCTCTGTTCGGTGTTCCACCCACCATTCGTTCATAATTACGCCTACCATTCGCATCGTTTCCACTTCGCTGTATATTAGCTAACTCAGGAGGCCAGGCAGCTGTACTACCCACTTCACATATGTTTTCTATCCCTCCACCCATCCACCAGTCGTGTCCGTGTCATCACCTCGTATCCTTATATGTTTGTATGTCTCTGCCACCCTGTTGTTTCATATCCTATACTCCTCCAGTAACCACACCTTACAACGGACGCTCAGCCACGACATTGATATCGGCACCCAGGCTGCCCCGTTGCACTTCATGGCTTCCATTATGGGAGGCTTTTCCCTCACCCTTACCGATATATACATCCTACGTTCCTACCACTTATTTCGGATTATCGTACTATATGGGTTAGTCTGGTGGTGTGGCCGGCAAAATTTGCCCCGACCCACCATGTATTGTACTAAACGGTCTCGTTCCAGTGTATTTTTCTTCTCCCTTTGTAGTTCCGAGTGTAGTGCCATGCTCATTTGGTTCCACAGAGTTGATAAGAGGTCATCCGAAAACGAAGAAAAAAAGGAAAACAAGAAAATCTCTGCATTTCCATATGGCAAACTGTTGCTTCTAAGCTAGCCACTCCTGGCGACCTTCGGTCTAACAGTCATTTTGCACCCAAATCGCCACATGAATTACTTTTTGTGGTACATGTCTTTTTATTGAAATTAAATTCTCCCAGTAGAGTTCCTGTTTCAATGGATGGTATGGCCTAAGTGCATCTTATAGCACTGGTGGAATGGGGAGAAAGGAAAGAATAGGTGTATGACTTCATCCCTTGTACTGTCTCTTGACAGTGTATCTCTGCAGCGTTGTTCAATGACGAGAAAGTCTAACTTTCCCTCAGTAGACATAGAATGATAGAACTAACGCCAGGCAGATTCACGAAGCCCATAATAACTTGGCACGAATTCTTGATCAAATGCATGTGCACTTGCAACAGCCTCATTCAACCTGCAAGAGTCAAAACGTACTTCTGTTCTTTGAGCTACTTTCCATGCTCATCCATGTCATCGGTTCTGCCCATAAGAAGGCTCATCTCAGTATTTTGGCAACAACTAGCATCAGGCGGCCTGTCGGTGGGACCTGTTGCAAGGCCGAATCGCAAGACACATTGGCAAAGGATTTACTTCGGGATTCGCCTGAATCATCTAGCCGCATTCGACACTATTTTTATGTTGTAGAATTCGCTCTGACGTTTACTGATTGCTGCGCAACTTATAAAAACTTCTTACTTTCACGGTTTGACATACCCGATCGCGAAGTTCAAGATGACTCCTTGCCGTTTCACGTTCTCTGCTGACAAGTTTTCATAACAACATTCTGCACTTGTCTGATGTCTCGCCTGATGCCAAAACTCATCAAGGCAAAACGAAGCCAGGATTCGCAACCATGATGACCCGGTCAGTCCCCATCGACGCAAATTCATGCCATGAATGTGAAATTCAACCCCTCCCCGTCCACATCCATCACCCCTGCATTGACGTCCGTCTGGTCCTTCATTCGTTGTGCCTTTCTCACTCGCTTCGCCTCCTTTTTCAGATTACGTCGACTGAGTGGGTTACCCCGGTCCATGCGATTAAGTACATGTGCGTCGGGAGGCGCATCGTACGCAGGCACGTCCCGAGCCTTGCGCTGGCGTTTTGGCTGACGCGTGGCGTGCACTGGCTCAGTACCAATGCCCACCATGGGCGCATTTGCCGTGTCCGCCGCGATAGACGGAGAACGTGGGCGCTTCCGTGGACTTGTAGGGGTCGTCATTTCATCGATGTCTGTCTTCATTTGCCTGTAAATAAGATAATTTGGAGAAAGGGTAAGCGGCAAAGTTTGAATGACTAAGAGCTTTGTGATACATACCCATCATCTTCCATATCAGCATCACCTTCTACAGCATCGAAAAAAATATCCCCATCTTCGTCCATGTCGGCATCCATTGGGACGTCACCGCCAAATGCTCCAGCATCAGCGGCACCAAAAAGTCCCTCAAGTGAAAAAGGCTTTGATAAGACATTCAGAATTTGTGCCTGCCCAACGCTCTCAGCACCAGGTGCAATAACGGGCGCATCCGCCGAGCTCGAATTCGTCGGGACTAGATAAATGAGGGGACGAACGGAAAATGCTTGGCAAGTAAGAACGTACCGACGGATGGTATGAGTGAGGGATGAATAGCTGGCGGTTCTGAAAAGTATGGTATTTTTTGGTGATTCCAGTCTTGCAGCACTTGACGCGCAGCAGAATTCAAGTCAGGTGTTCCCCCCTTGGTTTTAGTACCTCAAACGTCTGTATTATCGAGGGAGAAGGTGTCACAAACCTTAAGAAGCCTACCACTACTCATGGCGAACATTGTAAGAAATTCGAGGGTTGAACCCCATTGTGGGAGGTTATAGATCTTTTCTAGTGTCTGGATCGCAGTCCGCCCCAGGATCTCCTCGACTGAAGCCGGATGGCAGAAGGTCAACACCATGGAGGGAAAGGAACGTTTTATTGCATACCAACAGCGATTGGATCCTCGACGTCTTCCACTTTGACCACATTCCGCAGTAGAATGCTGGTTCTGGTTTGACCCTTTCCATCATCGAAGTCATCATTATCAAATACAACTCCGGGTGAGTCGACGATACGTATTCCCCGCTCCAATTGTACCGATTGCAGCTCCTTTGTGTGCCCTGGTTGTGCGGCAACTGCGCATACCTAAGATCGGGGGAAAAGTTAGATGACTAGCATTATATTTACTAAATTGCGACATGCTTTGCTCCGCTTCAGACTATTGATCAAGGTACTCTTGCCAACGTTGGGATACCCTACAACGCCAACTGTAACGCTACCAGCTTTCGGCTTATAAGCCTTCAATAGTCTAACGAGGGATGGGGCCGTTGAAGAAGATATATTGGTTCGCTGGTGTTGCGATGCCGACGTTGAAAGAAATGGAAGAGTGGGTGTTGAATGCCGTAGGTGTTTCAGCCATTGCTGGGCATTCGAACGTGGAATGAGATCTTGAATAAGTAAGGCTAAAATGAAAAAAAAAATGGTTGATCAGAGGACGCACCTATCTTATTTAGTACAAAGACCAGTTTCTTCCCTTCCATTTCCCGACGACGTACTTCCTCCTCCACCAGCCTACTTCTTGACCCCTCCGGATCCCGAGCATCGAGAACAAGGATAACGATATCGCTTTGATCTATCACTTTGTGCAGCATCTTAAGATAATACTTGCGTGCTTGCTCTTTAGTTTTACTACCTGGGTTTGTCGATGAAGATGGATCGCCTGCATATGATCCGGAAGCTGTTTCCGCTGCCTGAATTTGAAACGCAAGTGTTGACAGTGTGGGTTCTACGGCCATAGTACTATCTGGATCTAGTGCATGGCTGGTAGAAACCTAGATCGAATTGAGAAGGAAGACACTTTGTGACATTATATTACCTACCGGAACAGCATTTTGTTTACCATGATTGCGCACCCTTTCTTTGAGATCGGGTAGGCGGGGAACACCAGGATCCTTCTTTAGCTCTGTATAACATCATCAGCACAAAAGAGATTCTACTAAGGTGTAGCTTACTTGATTTATGTGGAATGGTAGGCTTTTTGGACTCTATGGGTCATAATTGTGAGATTAATGATAAGGTGTAAAATTTTGGCCCTCACTAGTTCTCCCCATGGTCATTGCTAATGGAGAACCCGCAAGCACTGGAGCAACACTGTACCAGCAGGCAGGTCGAAAACAGAAGTCACGTGTCACCGTTACAGAAAATTGGAAAATTACAACCCTCCGAGAAGCCCGAGTCGGAGATTCGTTATGATCCTGGGACTCCGCTCACTGAATGGTAAAGTCAAAGTTGAGATCTCTGTCAATTCGCATGCCGCTGTGCAGCTACCAACGAGGCTTTCATCCGTATGTATCCTCTCTCAGTACTCTTCGTTTCTCTAGTCTCGCCTGAACAGACACCATCGGCCTTCCCTACACGCAAAGCTCGACGCCGTACCCAATCAAATTCGGAGCACCTTGTTAGATCTTGAGCTTGAAAATCAAGCCACTCGGTTTATCCGCATAGGTCAGATGCTCCCTAGCTGCCAAATGTTTACAAGTTTAACTTCGTGATCTTCCGTTTCCATTGAGGACATGCATATGACCTCAGTCATCACCTCAGTTTATCCTATATTTAGACGTCTATCTAATGTTTTCTTGCATTCCTCCACACACGACTTCATACTGTATCTTCTAGAGCGGGCCGTTACCCTTTGTGCGGACCGTTTGAATAGCATGCTTTTCTTCAAGCAAACCTTGTGTTGCAGCTCCCATCTATGCAATCCACCGGTATAACTTATATGGGCTCAAAGACACTGGAGACAATTATCCGCTCCCCTCATGCGAAGTCCAACCGGCCCGTCGATCTTAGTGGTCAGAGCGACTGGAGACGATGCCAAGCATTCCCCACATCTTCAGGTGGGTTAAATTGGAGCTTTGCAAGGTATAAAAGCTCCCATTCAGCCGTGCCAACAACTCAAGTAATCCCCGAAAATGTTTAACCTCCGTACTATTCCGCTCGCAATTACTCTCATAGGTACCGCCCTTGCGGCCGTCCCCGCTCCAGCGGTGACGATGGCACCAACCGCCGTGAAGAGAGCACTCGTTACTACTTTACCTGCGTCTGCGGTGAGTTCTTCCATAGCTTCTTTATTCTATTGTTCATCACGTTTGACAGGGATACGTTGCTCTCCCTACTGCAAGCGTTATTACCGGCTCCTTCGATGGTAAAATGTTCAAGTACGATCGCAAAGGCAGTAGTGCGTACTTCTTTACCGCTACTTTGAACGTTTTTTCAATCCTGTTGAAGGTGGTATATGTCAGGAGCAGACAGAAACAGGAGAAGCCGACGCAGTGTTTATCTTAGCATCTGGTGCATCAATTTCGAATGTCATCATCGGAAAGGATCAAGCCGAAGGTAATAATCGTCTCCTTTTTGTTAAATCATCTTGTTGAATATGTTGCCCCCTAAGGTATTCACTGTAGAGGTCCATGCACTGTTACCAACGTTTGGTTGGAGGATGTTTGTGAAGGTGCGCATCGTAGGTCTTTCGAGGAATCTGATTCTGACAGATGAATTCTAGATGCAATCACTGTAAGGCTTCTGCTATTGAACTTAGTCAATACTTTCTGAGAGATGCATCAGATCAAACAAACTGGTTCTGGAGACGTTTCAACTATCACTGGTGGAGGGGCCTTCTCTGCTGCAGATAAAATTGGTAAGAACATCCTTCGGCCAGTGTAAATGCATGTGTCATGAGTTCACCGAACATTCAAAAGTTCAACACAACGGCGCCGGGAAGGTCGTGATTAAGGATTTCTTCGCTTCTACTTTCGGTAAGCCCCTAAGCTCGAATTACTTGAACTTCATTGAGTTCCGCGTTTTGTCAGGGAAACTGTACCGCTCGTGTGGAAATTGTTCACAGAGCTTCAAACGCACGGTAGTCGTTGACAATGTTTGTAACCTAATGCCGAGAGATGTTTCATACCGGTTGGCTCAATTCCCGTCCAATAGGTTTGCCTGAAAGGCGGTTCCGAGGCCGTAGGCATTAATTCAAACTTTGGCGACACTGCTACCCTCACCAACATCAAGACCAACGGCAAGCCTTCCTCCGCGAATGTCTGTTGCACGTACACCGGTGTCGCTGCTGGCTCTGAGCCGCCGAAAATCGGATGGTACGTCTGAACGATATGGACCCTTAACCAGTTACTGACACTTTATTTTCTCTTTATAGTGGAGATAGCTTCTCTGCTTGCAAGTATACTGCGTCATCGGTCGGTAGCTGCTGAACTTGTGAGATCTAATGATGAATACCACTTGAAATGTGTGGGGGAGTGTACACTAGCTTTTAGGCTGACAGACGGGTGTATTGGAGTAAGTAGGCAGCTTTGGCCCAAATGCGGTGTTGCTTTGGAATATACTGCCCATCCATTCAGTGAGCTAAGTTTAGAGTTGTGTTCAATGCCTCCACATCCACGATTAAAAAAAACACTTGTTTAACGACATTGGACACTAAAACTACGAAATGACCAGAAGAAGACAAAGAATAAACCTCTTCTCAAGTTTAAGTTCAAGTGAGAACTCAGAAAGTGCCTTCCTCTGACACCCTCTCCTCTTGCTCATCATTTACCTCCTCTTCGTTTCCTTCAGAGTCGGGAAACGAACAAGGACCACCAGGTTCAGATTTCATTGTTGCGAACTCCGCGTCATATGATGTACGGCGCCGAATCCGAGTCTGAGCGTCCTTCATACGACCAATCTTAGCCGCCTTCGCCCTTACCCTAGTACGCCATGCAAGATACTCGGGATCTTCCTCATAATCGTAGACCTCAAAGTCACCGTTCTCTCCCATCCGGAGACGCTCAGTCTCTCTTCGTAACGTACGGCGCCTGTAACGTCGCACGGGGAAAGTATCCTCATCGGGTTGCAAAGATGGTTCAGCGGTGGCAAGGGCAACCTGCGATGCAGGTAGGGGCCGGCGAGAGGAACGGCATCCCCGGACAGGGGTTAGGGAAGAGGGAGGCTGAGAGGAGGGGCCTATGACACTATCAGGGTTTGCGAAGTCATAAAGTTCAAAATTGCCATTCTCTCCAATGAAGAGACGCTCGGTGTCTCGCTTCAAGGGTTGTCTCCTATACTGTGGCGGACGAAATGGGTCGCTTTGGTACAAAGATGACGACTCAGCTACAGGAGGATTAAACCTTGATGTGGACTGGGGCCGAGGCACCTTGCTTGCCCCAGAAGTAGGCTCAGCAGTCTCCGAGTCGGGATCAAACAACTCGCCTGCAGTCATGCAGCGTCCAGAGCTCGTTCGAGGATATTGAGAGGTCTGAGGACCGCGTAACGTAGGTCGAGGTAAGTCGGCGGTCATGCCATCCATTAGGCTCAAAAGTTGTCTCCTGATCTCCCCTGGGCGTGGCAACGTGTCTAAATGTCTGGGAGGTATAGGGAAGGTAATAACGGGCATAGGTTCGGTGGTAGCACTTTCCGACGAACCAGCGCTTGTACCGAATATAGAATCACGAAGAATATGTTCTTCTTTGTCGTTTTCATGGTCACTTCCAACCTGAGAGGGGCTGCTCTCCTTAGATATACCTCTGTTGCCTGCAGCATGAAGGCGGTCCTTGGATTCACCTTCGGGATCGTTTCGTGCCCTCTTGATGCCCGTGCCAAAGCCAAGGCTACTCTCTTGCAGAGATAGCCTGACGGAATTTTCAACTTCCAATTCGCTGTCGTCACTATTATCTTCATAATGGTCCCTGGAGCGTTTGAGTGACGGTAATGTGGTCTGGTTCACAATGGAAGTAACGCGGCGACCGTGATCGTCGGGAGCGGTGAGGACATTAGAAGATTTTACGCGTTTATGAGAGTTGCAACCGTCGTTAAAGCCGTCGTCGTCACTCCGGCGACGTTTGTGGGGCTCGGCTTCGAGTGCATTTGGGCTACAGGTTCTCAGAGTCCTTAGGTAGTGGTAACTGTTAAAGGCGGACCAGGAATTATAATCACTAGGTGTCACACACCTTTTATTAGCTATAGAGGTCGTTTTGTTCAGTGCTTGTTGGCTGCTCTCGCCGATGGTATGCTCAACCTCTTTTACGACCTCGTGATCACTTAAGTTGCCTCCTACATCGGCTAATTCATCATCATCATCAATGGTTTTTTCTCCTTCTCCCTTCGGCTTTTCTTTATAGTCGTTTGACTCGTCTCCACCATCAACCGATTCTTCGTCTTCATCGCTCGACTTACCATCTTCATCATCGGATCTATCACTGGGGCTTCTTTCTCGAGTGATTTCCTTCCAAAGGACCTTCTTCCACTCATCGCCAACGATATCGCCAAAGGAGCTGACAAATCTGTTGGTCTCCTGGCGTTCAGCATCATGATCCATTTTAGCTTTGAACGCGGCCTCGATAGCTCCTGTTAAAACCTCCTTCGCTTTAGCTAGCTCGTTTATGACATCCTTTCGACCACCGTCGAGATCAGTGTACATTTTATCGAGCCAGGAAGGTCTCAAAAATGAGGCTCCATCCATCAGATCTTCTTCGACAGGTGTGTCAAATAAAATGGAAGTGGGAGGGTATATAAAGGGTATACGGCGCCTGGACGGTCGATTCTTTTCATGAGAGCCGGCAAAGGCGCGTTGACATGACCCGACAGGCTCTGCAGCCTCCCCTTCCTCTTCAAACGGTGTAGGAAATGGAACACAAAATGGCTCTTCCTCTTCTTCCTCCTCTTTAGATGTGTATTTTTCGTTGTCTTCTATATCCTGCGGTGAAGGAGACGAGTTTGACGACCGTTGTTCCTCTTCAAGAGCGAATGTATTACTTTCTTTATATGGGCTCAACGGGAGAGATCCAAGGGCTCCGGGCGTTAAGGTCGTGGGTTGTAAATGGAGTTGGATTTTTCCGTTGCTGAGGCGCTCAGAAACAAGGTGTGGAAGAATAGGTATAACCGTGGTAGGATCCGGGTGCAGAGTAGAAAGCCTTTTAAGAAAGCTTTGCCGCGTTGTCAGAGTGTCATCTGGGGGATAGATACCGAAGTACTTGGGGTAGAATGAGAATTAGACGATCAGGAATGTGCCCAACGACGTACCTCGATGTATTGTTCGATAATTTCGTAGCTCTGGGTGAGTAAGTCGCCGGTGGTGAACAATATTGCCTTCGGCTGGTCTCGGGTAGTGCACATTATGTATGTGATAAAGTGCGCGGACGATATGGGAGTTCGAAATGCCTTTGCCTCTTGTATTGTATACGATCGCTTTGACCTCCTTTGATGTGATTTCGTACCCTATCCGACAGACCTACTTGGGAGAACAATACCCATGTGATCGTTGTTGATACCATTTTGAGGAACAAGGCATGAGTTGATGAGTTCTTGCTTTGTTTGCGGGCACAAGTTGATGTCGGGTCTGGCAGGGTCTGGCCGGTGGAAATTCTATTATGTGCTTTCTAACTCCGCTGCGTTCTGTGCTTTGTCTTCGTTTGTGGTGTAAATAGAGACACACTGCGAACGTGACTGGTAGCGAGTCTAGGTCTGTGCATGTCAAGCCCGATTATCGAAGCAAAAAATGACAAAGCCGTACTACCGTTGCATTGCGCAATGCATTCGAAACCTTGGCGATAACTTGAGGAGTTGAAACGGTGGAATTCGCCTAAATTTTGACAAAAAGGTAGATCAGGGTAGATCCCATGAAAAAACTTGTCCTAAATTGGTATTGTGTATAAGAACCATCAGGAACCATCAGAGTCAGAAAATCTCGGAGAATTCCGAACGGCTATATCCGGGCCTGTCCCGACTCCGCCTTGGATTGTTTCCTGTTGTTCAATCTAGTACCAACGACGAGGTATCGATCCCTTACATCTCTGCCTACACATTACCCCCTTAATCTACATTTGCACTTTGATATCAGTATGGGTTATGGTCCAGCTATTGTAAGGTTTCCCTCTTTAATATGTGGCTGACCATCTTTGGTGACTGATGATGATTCAGTATCTATGAGTTCTGACCGTACCATACCGGTACCTCTTTTCTGTAATACTAATAGGTGCCGTTCCACTCTGTATTCTTATACACTTCCCATACCATGTGCATTTCTGCAAATTCTAGTTGCTTTTATCCAATATGATTGTGTGCACAAGATCAAAGATTGGTCAACAGGTATGATTTACCTACTACTGAAGCTATTTTTTAAATAGTGTGCCATTCATAGGACTCGCTCACAAGTGTTATTTTATCTTTCTATCTTTCCGTTCTACTTTCATAAAGTTGAAGTCATCGGAGGAAGACTCGCTGCCGTGTGGTTGATCCGGATCCGGACAGACCTGGACGGACTCGGACGAGTTTCCAATATCCAGACATCCTCCATCAGAGTGGCACTAAGAGTCTAAGACTCCACTTCGCACAAATCATGTCCCGCGTCATTCGAACAGCAAAATCCGGTAGCGACTGGACTATCAGTGACCTAGATGGATACAATATTACTATTCGAAACCAATCGGCCGTGGATTTCTTTGGTCAAGACCTTCCCGCCACTCTTGAAGGTGTTGATCCTGATCTTTTGAATACCGACGTCAATAACGAAGCAGCGAATGACAACACGCATCGCCTACTCCTGTATCTCGATCTCGCCACGAGGGCTAATAGCGGTACGCCACTATGTCTGAATATTTGTACAAGGTTCGTTCTGATTCACCTGCATATACAGGTCAGGAGTCTGCCATTGACGATTTTGCCAAGGAATTGTTGCGTACACTGGGCTTTGAAGAACGTAACTTCGTTTTGAGGTCACGCTACGCCATCCCGTTGCATATTTGCGGAGATCCCGCGCGAACGGCTCAGACCGACATATGTCTTCTTCATCACTCAACAACCATTGTTCTCGTTATTCAAGAGGACAAGACCGTGTTGAGTATCAAAGACCCAGAACCTCAGATCATAGCAGGGGCTATTGCGACATTTCAGATAAATAATCGCACTCGAGCTCGACTTGGTTTGGAGAGGAGGGACAGTATGTCGATTCCCTGTATCACGATGGTTGGCACTCGACCAATCTTCTACGTTGTCCCCGTGACGCAACAGCTTAGTACAGCTGTAGAAAGAGGCGAATATCCGGAACAGAAGACCGTAGTCAGGAAGTGTGTAGTCAGTAAAAGGCGGATAAGTGAAGGCATGGATAAACCTGATTTCAGGCTGGAGGCTTTGAAGCATTACATATTGTTCCGTTCCCTGGCGAAAACTCTTTGGTCGGAATTCCTTACTGATCAGTAAATACTTCATGGCCCAAGCTGTATGTTATAAATTGTATTGTCAAGTGTATATCGAGACTATGACTCTTGAACCCCAGTGAAAAGTCGCTTGATTGGGATCAAGTGCAATCGATGGAAATGGAACTTAATTACTTACTCTACCAAGGGGAGGGAGATTGGGGGGAGAACATATTTATTTTTACTAGACAACAATAATTATAATAATCACAATGTGGGTCCAAGAATGGTGAAGTTGTATGTACAGTATGTGACAAGAATTAAAAATGTAATGTGAAGGCACCGTCTATTCTATAATCTAGTTGAACGGCGACGCACAGGTAAGCACATAGTTCGCTCTAAAATTTTGTAAGTTTGTCTATGAGATTCTGAGGATCTGTGTTTAGTTATGCCAACAAATACTCGAGTAGTAACCTGGGCGGGCGATATTCAAATGCGGGGGCGTTTTTTCTCAGTGCCGTTGCCATTGACAGTGCCGATAGTGGAAATGGATGCAAAATATTCCAAGGAGCCTTTGGGGTCTGGCTTCATCGTCTTGCTACCTTCAGTCCAATTGGCTGGGCAAACTTCGCCATGTTCATCCTAAATGCAACGGGGTTCAACATAAGTGGCATGAGCAAGCATATATAAATATATATCAAAGAAGTCGTTACTCACAGTGAATTGAAAGGCTTTGATCAGGCGAATGGTCTCCTCAACGGAACGACCAACAGGAAGATCGTTAACGGTCACTTGCCTACACCCCACATGTAAATAATGAACTTATCAAAATTTTTACATTGACGCCACGCACCTGAGAATTCCTTTAGGGTCGATTAGGAATAATCCGCGGAGAGCGATACCCTCATCCTCAAGCAGCACGCCATAATCCCTGGAAATCTTCATGTTTCTATCAGCGATTAAAGGAAGCTTCAAGTCGGGACCAAGGCCACCCGATTTGCGCGGCTGAGTAGCCCATGCAAAATGGGAATACTTAGAGTCAGTGGAAATACCTTCGACGGTCATCAACAAAGACATGAAATATAGAATAATGATCTCACCGAAAACAGAGGTATTGAGTGCTTTAAATTGTGGAAGGGCATCGTTGAACGCCAATATTTCTCTGTGATAGGAAGTTTTTGGACACATATCAAAGGGGGGATCGGAGTGGCAGCACAAACGTTGGGCAAACGAAGGTAAAGTCCCTTACACTCAGAGTCAGCAATTAATCTGAACGAGGATAATTTTAAATCACATTGGATAAAACAAGAGAACTACCCTGAAGGATAGAGACAGAATAAGCACAAGTGGTCAAACATATGAGGCACAAGAAGTACTGCGACGCACCATTGACCAAGATGATTAGAAAGAGAAACATCAGCGAAAAGGCCGTCTGCAACAGATTCCGCAGTAAATGTGGGTGCAGGGCGTTGAACGACAGCGACCATGGTAAAGAATTAGCGAGGGAGAGGTGGTTTGATTTCTGGAGAACAAATTATATTGCAATTTTTATTGAGTCGCGTTCTTTGTTCTTGTTGACACAAGTGCCAAGCCTGAGTCATCAGTGCAGGTCTCCATGGGCGGTCACGGAGCCACAACGACTCGAATCTTGCTTTGATAGGATTTGCTAGTTTGTACGAGGAAGTGCGCCATTTATAAGTGGCACTGTATGTTTATCCCTACTTAAAAGGGTCAACTGGGCTGTCTGGACAAGGCATTCCGAGCAAGTTGAAGTACAAACAAATATCAATATTTAATTAGAAATGAACCACTGTCGAATGAGTCGGATGCTGTCGGATGTTCTAGGCACTTTTCAGGCCTCGTTTACTTACCTGTGTTATTATTCTCAAGAGTGCTGCGATACCCCACCCAACTTCTCTGCTGTATTGATGGCGCCACAACCTCCAAACGGAGCGGGCCGCTGTTATGCTCTTAACATAGGCTTCGACTTGACATGTGAAGCATGCCATGGCCCATGGTCTAGACCCCCGGAGAGGCTGTGCACGCAGCCTCCGTGTTGTTTTTATGCGGCGTTATTGTCTCGTGGCTACATCAATTTGACATACTCCACTATGGGAGACATCCCCGTCTACCCACAATACCCAAATACCATGACCTCATTGATAGGTACCAACTACACTGTAGACCATGTGCACCTCAGAACTGTCACCTCAGAAGACTTAAATAGAGGCATGACATGCACCTGGATGAGCGTCGCCCCACCTCCTCTCTCGAACCCAACCATAATGCTGATCTTAACAGGGTTTTGTTAAGTGCAGCACAGCGTTCATTGAGATTTCTTCGTCACGGTCGTTCGAGTCACGACAATCCTTAACAACACCATTCGACTTCTCAGACTTCTTTGGGTCCGTTTTACATTGATTCCTTCCTATCCGCCGGCTCTAAATGGTGCGCTTTTAATCGGAATTGCTCGATGACGGTTCGCCAACACCAACTCATGTTTGAGCCCCATGCTAAATCCGTTCTCAGGAAAAGCCTCCAGAGATTCTCCTTTATGTACCTCAATTTCTGTGGAAGTTTTGGCTTTCTTCCACGTATGTTGTCATGTTTAGTAAACGCGACTTTCGTTTAACTGTATTTGTCCATGACAGTGGACCTAACAATCTCCCTCGCAACTCTCGAGTGCATATTTATGATGTATACGATAACGAACTCTGCGAGACTCGCGTTCCTCCCATTCCAAATTACACTGTTTTTCAAGATTTTGTGAAAAGTGTTTCGACGCAGGCCCTGGTCCATGTCGCGGAACATGCTTTTCACACTCTAGAATCTCAAGCTGAACAAACCCTCAATGAGCTCATCGAACGAACCTACTCCGGTGGCAACCCTACTAAGTCGAACTCATTCACTTTCGACAAGCAACGTCTCGCCGACCTGTGTAGATACCTTGTCTTTCTACGTTTCAGGAATAGCGCAAAATATCGGGAAATCTTAGGGTCGATTGGAAAGCCAATTGGAGACCAGACTCAAGGACAGCTTCTATCGATCTATCAGTCAGCCTTTGAAGAGTGTCATCGGCGCTTTGTCCTTCGGGGCATCATCGCTTTTTTGCATAACGATTCACAAGATAATAGTAATTCACGACTGCGAGATGAGACCTTCCCCCGTATGACAGAAGCTTTTCTGGAGAGCTTCCGTTGTGCCATGGACACGTACTGCTGGCGGTTGCGCGACGCAGATATTTGCATTGGGGTCGCAAACGATGAACAGGAGTTTATTATGGCGGATTCTTGCTGCGGTACATTGGGTGAAGGCTTCGAGGAGGATCCGTGAGTTTCTAGTTTATGGGAATCCTACATCTCTAATATATCATAGGGAATGTCGTGACATATTCTTTCCCATCCTCCCCACCTTAGCTATCTACATTCTGGGAGACATTAACAACGGTTCCCCTACCCCAAGTATGCCCAACATCAAAGTTGAAGTTGGTCTTGAATCCGCATCTGACGTACATCTTCGAAATGCGATGGTCCTCCAAACCTACCCACGACGTCTCTATTTCTCAGCACTGCGACCTGTCGCACTCTCTGTCTCTTCATACGACGAGTTCCGCTGGATACAAGAACATCAAGACTACAGTCGCCTCAAACATCGCTGCCGCCAAAAATTCTTGCAAGAAACGGTTACAAAGTCCTTGGTGGTTAAAGGATCAATTATCTTGACAGATCTTACTGACGAAGTCCGGCCTATTGGAACTTGCGCTGTTGGGGAGGGTGCATTCTCGGATGTCTGGAAGGCTGTTTGGCATGATCCTGTTGAGAAAAGGTCACGACATGTGAGATTCAGCCCGTGTCCCGTTTACTGAAATTTAACCCCCCCCCCCTTTCCCCTCTTAGGTTGCTATGAAGGTTCTGCGGCAGGTCGTGGTCAGGAATGTCAAGGAGAAGCTAATGAAGGTTATCATATCTCTCCCCTGGGCTTTTTCTGGATCACTCAGTTCTCGTACGTGCGCAGCGCCTCCAAGCAGAAGTTATCGCCTGGCATAGGTTATGTCACCGCAATGTCAGTCAATTGTTCGGGATTGTCCAATTCCAGAACAGCATCGGCATGGTTTCGCCCTGGTGTGAGAACGGGACCATCTGCCAGTATCTGAGAGGGAACACAGCCACGAATCGCCTTGGTCTGGTACGCCGTTTAAAAACGAGCAACAAGAGGATGGCTGACGACCTGCGATCCGCTGTCATGCTTTGAATAGCTCATCCAAATCGCTTCAGGCGTGGCATATCTACATTCAGCTACACCAGCCGTTGTTCACGGGGATCTTAAAGGAGTTCGTCATCCTTCTTTCCCCGCTGTTCACTTCAATAACGCTGCGCAAAACAGGGCAATATCCTCATTGATGAGCACGGTTGCCCTATCATTACAGATTTTGGGCTCTCCAAGGTTATGGAAGGCATGTCGGATTCCATGAATATGATGTCGTCCTTTTTTGCTGGTTCTACACGATGGATGGCACCCGAATTAGTCCTGGCCCTTGTCGAGGATGATGGACAAATACCACAAATTACAACACATAGCGATGTATATGCCTTTGCTTCAGTTTGTCTCGAGGTATGGACAGTTATCGGCAACTCCTCAAGTTTTAAATTTCTCAAATTTGCACAGGTTGCGACAGGTGCAATGCCGTATCCTCATCGAACGAATGACCATGCAGTGACTTTGGACATTTTACGAGGCGTAAAGCCTTCGAGAGGCGTACAATGCTATATCCAAATTAAGGACCAAGACTCCTTCTGGAAATTGCTGGATGATTGCTGGATCGACTCGCCCCTTATACGTCCTTCTATGGCAGAGCTCGTCATCATGCTAGAAAGCTTGGCTGCTCCATGTTGAAATCCACTTCCACTGAGTGATCAAGCTACTAATGCCTCATCTACTTTCCTCAAATTTCGGATCACAGCCATTGCAAGGTAAAATTTAAAACCTCTCCTGTATGTGTACCGCTCGTTCTGTGTGTATCGTGCTTTATATGTATCATAGTCGCGAAACGAAGTTTGTATAAACAAATAAGCGTAATTAACGCGTACCCAAAACCGACCATTCATGTGACCGGTCTCATTAAGTATCATTCGTCATCATTAGAACCGTCCCTGACATCGTGATTCATCTGCTTATGTGGGCCTTGCTGAGCTTGTGGTATATAAGGCGGGTGTTTGATAAGCTTCTAGCTCGGAACCACCCACAACTGTTAATACATGGCAATCATGAAAGCTCTTGTCACGGCAGATGGGAACACTGCTGTTGTGAAAGAGGTGTCCATCCCAGAGCCAGGCGCGAACGAGATCCGGTGAGCCATCCTTAGGCGTCTAATAAATTTTATTCTAATAAGGAGCTGGGTAGAATCAAGGTATGCTCGGTTGCTCTGAACCCCGTCGATTCTCTCTATGTCGCTAGCCCACCAGCACCCGACGTGCTCGGACGCGTGGTGGGAAGCGATTTTGCCGGCCTAGTCGAGAAAGTTGGCTCAGGCGTCAACCATTGGAATATCGGAGACAGAGTAACAGGCTTTGTTCAAGGGGGCAAGTCTTACTGTGATGCGCTCTGTCAGTTAAGTTTTGAACGAGATGTCTTCTAGCTACTTCCGTGAACCCTCGACCTGGCGGCTTTGCAGAATACGCTATCCTGGAGGCCGATCTCGTCATTCGTGTCCCCGATGAAACCAGCTTCGACGAAGCCGCAACCGTACCCCTATGTTCCTTGACTGCAGCCCAGGTCAGTGTAAGCACAATGTTTGCATTTTGTGCTAATAGGCAGTCTCGTCAAGGCCCTCTTCCTACGTATCGGGTTGAACGCCCCTTTTCCTAACCCAGTACCTGTTGAGACACAGCTCACTGGGGAAAGGCCTGCAATCCTCATCTATTCTGCCTCAACATCTGTGGGCTTGTTCGCCGTCGAGCTTGCCAGGATCTCGCGCACCCCTTCTGGGCAGCCATACCGTATTTTTGTCACCGCGAGTACGAAACACCACCAAGGTCTTCTAAACAAAGGTGTTGAGGGGGTCTTTGACTATCGTTCCGCAAGTTGGCCTGAGGATGTCTACAACGCCTCAGGCGGTATATCTGGAGCACTGGATTGCATTTCCGAGGACGAAAGTACGAGGAACATCTCAAAAACGTTTGTCAAATCTGGTGGAACCATTGCGGCCATTCGTAAATCGGCGTGGTATCCAGATGGCTTCAAAGACGGCGTGAAAGCAATCTATAGTGCTGTATGGTCTGGCCTTGGCCATGAAATACAGTACAATGGTATGGATTTCTTAGGTCACCTTCAGTGTTGACACTGAGGAACATTGTCATGCTAAGGTGGCGTTATTCCCGCAGATCCATTGTGGAAAGCATTCACAGTGGAGTTCTTCAAATTCCTGTCAGCTCATCACTTACATCCTGATCAACCTTCTAATACTGCGCGCTTCCCCATCGCTCACATCTCACCCCGCATTATGCCTGGCGGACTGGACAACATAGTTCCACATGCGTTCCCTCTTCTTGGGTTCGGGAAGGTCATCGATCGCAACAACGAAGGGTCAGATGAGTTGACTAGACCAATTTCTGCAGAGAAGTTGGTGTACCGCATAGCACAAGAGTGATATTTGACTGTATGTAGAACACCTAGTATGGGCTACTATCACGAGAAATAGGGATACGACGTACTTGCCAATCGATAGAATGACGAGATAAATTCTGATGACAGATGACTCGGTATGGACCTTCGATAAGATGGACTCCGATATGGGTCAGAACCGAGTTGAACGTTCTCTTCCACATCGATTCCAATTGCAATGAGCCCCCAAACTGCGCCCTACGGAACATGGTCGTCTCCTATAACTGCTGAGGCAATCACTAAGGGTGTGGGTATCGTCGAGCATTCTTAATGTCTCGATCTAATCATATTTTAAACTACAGGCAACTTCTTTCACCGATCTAATCGTCGACCCCGTTACCTCCGACGTCTACCACCTCGAAAGCAGGCCATCTGAAAAAGGCCGCAACACATTAGTTAACACCAAAACCGGGAAGGAATTGACCCCCGGCGAAGACTGGAATGTCAGAACTGGAGTCCATGAATATGGCGGCGCCCCAGCCATCGTCTACAATGGCGTCGCATATTTCTCGCGCTTTTCGGATGGGCGAGTCTATCAAGTTAAGGAAGGGGATGTTCCAGAGCCTGTGACTCCAGGTGAACGATACTATTTCAGCGTTGTGAAACTGGTACTGATTGATACCTGGTGGACTGCAGAGAGCGAAGTACATCGTTTCGCAAACTTCGAGGTCCATCCCGTGCACACCCATCTCTTGGTCTCAGTTTTAGAGGATCACACCGTCGATATGCCCGCTAAGATTATCAATACGCTTTGCGTCATCAACACGGACACCAAGACCATACGACCCTTGATATCGGGGGCCGACTTTTACGCGTTGCCTAAGTTCTCCCCCGACGGCACCCGGTTTGCATGGCAGCAATGGAACCACCCAGATATGCCGTGGGAAGGCGGGCAAGTATTATCTGGGGAAGTTTCCATCGACCATGGTATTCTCTACGTGAAAAACTCCAAACTCGTCGCTGGTGAACCACAGGATACTAGTGCTGGTTTCCCCTCCTGGTCGAGCAATAATACTCTCATCTTCACCTCAGACAAGTCTGGGTACATCAATCCGTGGATATTCCAGAATGGAACAGCTGCACCTGTGTTCTCCAAGCCTATCGACCAAGAATACGGTGCTCCCTTGTGGCAATTTCAGCTCTTCCCATATACCATACTGGACAAGGCAGGCAACTATGCATTGTTCGTCACGACGAAGGATGGGAGGAACGGCTTGGAAATAGTTGACCTCACGAAGAAGTCAGACCCACAACCATTGGCGACTTCGTATGTGGTCATAAACAGTATTCGTTCGGTGTCTCGTGAGACCGGAGAGATCGTCTTCATTGGGGGAAAGGTCGACGAGGATTTCAGTATTGTCAAAGTTACAATCACTGACCCATCTGCGGTTCCAGCCTTCGTTGACCTGAAGCTTGCCGCTGCCCCACCTTTCTCCCATGAATTTGTCTCGATCCCTCAGCCCATGACTTTCAACTCCGCTGAGGGTAGCCCCATCCACGCAATCTTCTATGGACCAAAGAACCCCGAGTATTCAGGCTCCAGCATTGGCGGCGAGCGGCCACCATGCGCAGTCTATGCGCACGGTGGTCCGACCAGTATCTCCCTTCAAAGCTTGAACTGGCGAGTCCAATATTTTACCTCCAGAGGATGGGCCTAGTATGCAGGTTCTCTTGTTTTCATTTTCGTGCACATGGCTAATAGTGGGGTGTTAGCCTCGACGTCAATTACGGAGGATCTTCAGGCTACGGCCGTAAATACATCGAACGCCTTGCAGGTCGATGGGGACTCGTCGACGTGGACGACACTATCCAGGCCTCACGGATCATCTCTGCCGAGCCATATAAACTCGTCGATCCTAAACGTATCGTCGTCCGGGGGGGCTCGGCTGGTGGATATACTGTGTTGGCTGCGTTGGCCAATGCGCCCGATGTGACAGCTTTCGCTGCGGGTACATCTTCATACGGAATATCAGATATGTACCCATTGGTGAAGCACACTCATAAATTTGAGTCGCATTACATGGAGAAACTCATGGGTGGCACGCCTGAGGAGATACCGGAAGTGTACACAGACAGGTCGCCATTGCACCACGCGGACAGGATAGTCACGCCATTGTTGGTGAGAGAACTTCATAAACCGGTCTGACTGAGTCATCATTGCTAAGGGATGCCCTAGATCTTGCAAGGAGAGATCGACAAGGTTGTGCCTAAAGAACAGGCTCAGCTCATCTACGACAAGATAAAGGCCAAAGGGGGGGTTATTGAATACAAGCTTTATCCCGGAGAGGGACACGGCTGGCGCCAAGAGGAGACGATCGTGGACGCACTTGAGAGGGAACTGGGGTTTTACGAGAGTATCTTCCAGCTTAAAAACTAATCAAGTAATATTAAGCTGTCGTTGTTACCCAATGTTGGAAACTAGTTGGTTTGATACGGAATGAATCAAGCGTAGTATGTTTAACCTATCACTGATTCTCTGATTGAAGAGGTTCATTAGCTAGTCCGTTTGATGTAACAGATCTCAGCATTTCCTCGAGGTCTCTGACATCATCCTGGATGGGGCGATGGTGAGGAAATCGCTGGAACACTAACACACAAGTCATTCGTACCGGTGTAAGATTACTCTCGACATATGTCTTCAGTGTCTGGAGCTGGGCAAAGTTATCTCGGGGGTCGTCCACTACCACGTCTGCCCCCACCACCGCCTCGTCTGCCTCCATCGTTTCATTTGCCACCACTTCGTCTGCCTCCACCAGTTCGCCTGTCTCCACTATCTTATCTGCCTCTGGCCTAACATCCGTCTCCACCAATTCGTCTGCCTCCTCCGCCATCTCGTCTGCCTCCTCCTCCACCATCTCGTCTGCCTCCACCATCTCGTCTGCCTCCTCCACCGCCTCGTCTGCCTCCACCATCTCGTCTGCCTCCGCCACCTCGTCTGTCTCCACCATATTTTCTGCCGTTGGCCCTACGTCCGGCTCCGCCACCTCGTCCGCTCCCGCCATGTCCGGCTCCGCCGCGGTGTCGTTTGCTTCAACAACCGCTCCTCCTTCTGCGTCGACATCCTCACCCACCAGGTGGGCGTTCGTTTCCGTTTGCACTGTGCTTTCGAGAACTGAAGCTCATGAGCAATTGATTGCGGATCGTGGCATGAACATATGTACCACGTGTCGAAGGCTCCTCCCTAACCTCATCTACGGGTTTATCAGAAACTCGTAATAGAATGGCAGGGGGATGATGATACACTAACCTCCAGCAGGTTCCCCAATGCTAGCGACTTCTGATTCGTCTCCCTGAATTGATTCATTCTCTACAGTATCGATGATAAGAGGGTGCAGCTTTCAAGTTATACGACTATCTCACCCTTATTTGAGCTCGCAAGGGACGATTCCATGCGCGAGACGAAACCATCCCTGGCGGCCTCCATGTCAACCTCACCCTCAGCATCTTCGTCCCCCATCTCATCATCGTGAGCTTTTTCTTTTCCCTTTGAGGTACCTCTGCGCGATATAGGCAGGACCACACCGTCAAAGAGCTCTCTCTGAGGAGACGAAGGGGCGGAAGTAGGTTCGGCCCTTTTCGCCCTGGGAGCACGAGGGGCAGGCTTCGTTTTTCGCGGTTGTGCTAGACGCTTGGGTTCAGTCTTCTCCTTGAATTCAACTCTCTTGCTCCTGGTGGACACTCCAGGCGTAGCAGTGGCCCGCGTTAGTCGCGTAGCAGGGCCAGGATCTGATTTTCTTGGCCGCTTGCGACTTGTGTTGTCATCCGAAGCCAAGCCGCGCTTCGCTGGGGTCGCAGGTGATTCTGGTGCAGGCTTCCCCCGCTTCTTCGGCGTGGTTGGTTCAATTTGTTTTATAGCTTTTTCAACTAAGAAAACATGATGTTTTAGAGGGTGATATATAGGAAAGTGTAGACGTACTGCCTTCCTTTTCCACCATTCTCAAGAATTCTATCATCACATCCCGCGACGAGAATTTCCCAAATTGCAGGTCGCGGCATAAAATGCGAAGTGTTTCCGCTTTCAACAATTCCCAAGGGAATGTGGCAGGCATGGTGAGTGTTCAAGTGAAGTCGGAATTCGAATGCCGACAACCTAAATTCCCATGGCACCAGAGAAAACATTGGAAGCCACTGGTCAGAAGTTTCAATCTCTGCTCAAGCCTGGACATCCCGAATCACTAACAAAATCCACGCCCCTCTATCTGGTGCTCTACATCCTACCGAGTATTGAGGCCTCTAATACCCCTTACATCGGATCCCGGGGTACCCGGTCGACCAACTTTATAACGGGAGCACCATCTGGCATGGAGTGGGGACCGTTAAGGGCGAGGGTTCTTAATAGTAAAGCAACCGGCCAGCCGATATGCAAGACAAAATTCTTATCACGACTCAGTAGCTGGCACCAATGGAATTGTTCTGGGTTCATCTACGTGCGCTAAGCACATCGACGAAGTACTATACGAGTGTATAACGGCTCAGTATATCGTTCCTTGGCGGCTTGTTTACAGTCGAAAAGTAGTTTACGCCTTGTAAGTTGTAATGAAACGATAATAAGATAGAGATTAGGACTAGATTAAGATGTATAAAAGCCCTTTCGGTCCCAGAACTTGGCACCTCGAATATCCAAATTAGTCGCCTGTAAGCGCTGGTTCGTCAGACCCGCCGTTCTAATGAACAGTGACCCATCCAGCTTCTCCGCGAATGGCAGCTCAGTGTCCGTAAAATCCACCTCTCCAGGTGCTCTGGCTCCATAGAGAGATCCAAGATGAGCCAGCGCGCGGTGGATCTTGCAAAGATGGTCATCTGGGACCACATGTGAAGCTTGGATAATGGGGAACCATGGGTTCGGAGTCGTCGCTTTGACGGAAGTGGGCAACGGAATGGACTTCTCATGAACGGCTGGGAACGGCCCAGAGGGCGTGGGATAAGCAGTGTCGTCTGCGAAGAAGCCCGCAATGTCGAGATCAGGGCGACCACGGCCAATCCACCAAATCAAACTGACGGCGAAGTAACCGCGCAGAAGCAGCTCCTGTGATGATGGTTTGAGGTTGGCCGCAAGCGATGAGAGGAAAATAGTAGATGTGACAAGGTGCATACTGACGTCGAACAACTATTAGAACAGACACATGCAACGAGTTATATTAGATGGTTGCTTACTGGAAGAAGTCGTTGTTAAACTTTTCGCCTTTGGTCCAACCTCCGATTCCATATATCAAGGTGTTCGCCCACACGAGCTCTTCAATCTTGCGTTCCACTTCGTTAGGATCGGAGAGGTTGTAACTCCACTCCTTTACATATTCATTCAGAGCTTGTCCATGCCTGCTTAAAGCAGTTCCGAGAACCTCCATATCTGGTATCTGCTCAGTAATTTTGAACTGAGGATCCTTGAGAATGCGAGCTAGAATAGTGAATGCGTGGACATTCTTATAGGCCACCCCGCCGATAGTTGGAGCAGGCTGATCCCAGAGCGACACGGGAAGAATTACCGTCGCGGTTGCCTTGTGTACTGACATCGAAGCAAGACCTAGAGGACAGACGTAAGAATATGCCGTCACAGCGGAAGCTAGGATATGCACACCTTCCACAACCAGACCGTGAAGTCCGAACTCTGCCCCATAGCCAGCATGAATCATTGGGTGCAAAAGTCCACCCAGGAAACGATTCAGCAATTCAGGCTGTTCCTTACCAGAGTCGTCAAAATTGGCTTTCTTATCGAACACATATTCATCCAAGGCTCCCCAGACTCCCTTCTCCTGTATAACTGCAGTAAAGAATCTGCGAAAAGCGGTGTAGAACCTTTGAAGTATTTATGAATACGTCTAAGATGACTGGATGAAGTAAACACTGACTTGTCGTCACCAAGATGGTCTTTGAAATTCTCAACTGTGATCGCCTCTGGCGATTCAAACCCGGGAATTTGGTATGAAGATTCGTGTTTGTATGCGGCGGCGATGATCTCAGGGTCCGCTCCCAGTCCCCAGAGGGCAAGGATGTAATGGCTGACGTGACTAAAGTGCAAGATTAAGTTTGAATGTTTAAAGTAATCAATTTTCATACTTGTGAAACCCTCTAGCATTGAAGAACGTGTGATACTTCTCATGATTCTCCTTCAACGCAGCAAGCACGGTTTCAGTAGACTGGTGACTAATTCCGGGCCAGCGAAACGGGGAAAGTTTAGAAGGAGGAGAGGAAGGCTTGGGAAAGAGGTTTTGAATCGTATCCGCCATTGTGGATTGTTTTCTGCTAAGTCGTCAGAAGACTCTCTTATATACATTTCCTTTACTTGCCTATTCCATGGGCGTGGAGTTATCGCTGCCCCCACGGTGTAAGGCAGATTATGGCCAGTACGGGTGTGCGGATCCACAAGGTTGGGTGACCAGGCTAGCCAACAATATCTAGGATGCTTAGCCGGCCTTAGTACACGCATACAAAACGGCTGATTTCTGATTTTGTGGAGAGAGACAAGATCTACTCAGATCCTTGTCATCTGCTGACGAGCGGAGGGTTGGTATTCCGGATTCGACTTCGCTGTAACTTCAGAGGCAATTGGACATTCTTTCAATGGAGCATACTAGGTGCAGGGCTGTACAGGGTTTTGAACAGAGCCGAAGTGGAAGTCAACTGTAGCTGTTTAATGAGCCTCCTGTCAGGGCAGATGAAAAGGCGTACTGACCAGTTCGTGAGACCCATATGTTGTTTACAGAAGATGTGAACTGAGGCATCGCTGACGCGTCATGCGGCTGGTACTGTTCGATTCAGGTTCGATCACTTTCGATCAGGTTCGATCTTGTTGAATGCTCACATCATGATCGGCGTCATAAGAATCACGTCAGCAAGCTTTTCTGAAGAAAACAAGTTACCACCGTTAGTCCTTCCAGTAACACGTACAATGATGGGAAGCTGATCCCCAAGCCCTAAGGCAAATCACGACTTATAGAAACGTCCACTCCCATTGCCCCATAATATTCACCGTAGAAACTCCGCCCGTCTTCTAATGGCATTCTTCTAATGTACGCCGATGCCAGTACATGGAAGGGGAGGGTGGGAAGGCTATCGCGGACGCGTTGGAGAAGAGCCTGAAAGCCTCGTCCTCAGCACCCGGTTTTAGTGCTGAGCTGGTGGAGAAGGCGCAAGATTTGTGGTGGAAGCTGTGACGATAGTTCCTCGTATATCATAGGTTTGCGTTGCGTAGTGGCATGCTGGAGAATCAAGTGCCAAGTAAAGGCCCACCACTATTGCTAGTTGTGAGGACCTCCGAGCAGTTAGACTCTCACCAGCACTTTCCAAGGGGCGTCTCCTTGTCGTTGTTGGTAGAGGCACACTGCGAACGCAACTGGTAGCGAGTGTGTGGCTCAGCTTGTGAACACAGAACCCGATAACCCAATGCACGCATCTTACGTATACCGCAGCTTCACGACAAGCAAAGGGAATGCCCATTGACAGGAATGGACATGGTGGTAGGGGGCAGCTGTTTACACAGTACAGGGTAAAGCCGTACAAGCAACTACACCAGGACAAGATCCGAGGCAGGCCGTTCAAACTTCGTCGTAACCTGCTTTTCTAGATACGTGGTAGTTATTTCAGTATATACTAACAGAATTCGAATCACTAAAAACCTACTTGTCTTCTCTACACTCCATGCATGTTGGGCTATTCATGAAAAACATAAAAGCCACAAACGGTGGGACGAAGCTGAAAAACACCGCCGGCATCGCAAGTGCCGCCACCAAAGTCGACTCAGACAGCCATAGGTTGATACTTATGTGGACAAACGTACACAGGCACCCGCCCATGAAGCACGCTATGCAGTGGCGGAGCATGAGGCTCCAGCCCCGTGCGATGCCGAAAGCACGGAGAATGTACGTCTCACCATGGCCGCCCATGAGGAGCTTGTTTAGCTCAGTGATGTGCGAAGCGTTTCCATGGAAGACCTTTCGTGGGTACCCGTGCGGGCACGAGGCGTAGATCTGGCGTGCGGTAGTGGGGAGCGAGGCGACCGCGATAAGGAGGATGATGGTGGAGAGGGTCGCGCCGAGGTTGAGAAGCAGCGCCGAATACGCAAAAAAGCGGACCGCGGTGTCTGCATGAGAGGAGCCGCGGTCGGGGAGAGACCCGAGGAGCTGAGCCTCGATGCCAGCAAGGAGTGCTGTCTGGAAAGCCACATGGTTGTCGGTACGGCGTCAGACCTCGTGTAGCTATTATTTGGCTCACCACGACTGCCACTGCTTGTAAACGGGGCATCCACGCATTCATGACTTGATTGGGGGTTTTGGGGAGTTCATCTGAAGAACGTAAGTGAAAATATGAAGAAGATTGTCATATCCTTACACTCTAAAGGTGTCGGAGCGACCTTTGGTGCCATTGGGTGCTATGTAGGCGAACAACCAGATTGAGGACGTGAAGGCGGTGAGGATCGACAGGCGCTAACATTGTGAATGGCTTGCCATGAACATGGGCGCTTATCAGAAGGGGGCTGTCCTACATAGTACAGGCGTGTGAGTGGGAAACAATGATGACATTTTCAATGGTATGTCGCACGACATGTCTCCATGAAGAACTTACACACATTTAAGTGAGGTTTAGCCTCGATGAAACTCATTGAAGCCTAAAAATCGGCTATTTATACGTTCGGCGGTGACGAGGAACGTTCGAGGACGAGGAGAGAAAATGGGCATAATCGCTGATCGTGGAAAGCGTGATTGGAGGATAAGGAGATTGCGGAACGGGTTTTCCGTGTACCCGCAATGGTAAGTCTCGGAGGGTCTACTTGTACTTTGCACTCATGACATTGTGACTTGGGTGGATGTATATCAAGTACAGTACTAACACAACCGCGTGATTATCGTAGTATCAGGAGGTGAGCCGTGTTGGGCCTTGTCCTACTCAGTCCCGGTGGCGAAAGTCTGATAGCTCAAGTTAGCATCAAGGTCGTGTGACATGTTAGTTCGAGGTGTTCAAATATAAAGGCCTCCGTGCAGAGTTACGGGAAGATAGCCCGATGAGCTGAAAACGGAATCCACGCGTCAAGGGCGTGCAGGGCGTGGTGTTGGTGTGATATCAGGGATAAGAAAATGTCCGAGTCAGGGCCTCAAGGCGTTGGCAACGTAAAACAAACAAGACCACACACGGTTCCCTTAAGTAGACCAACTGGTCAAGTCTGCTATCACCTTTTGGGGCTGCGCATACGCAAGCTCCTCGTTGCTCTTCACTTAACTTCCCCATCTCTATCACTCCTTTATACCCCACACAGCTATCCTAGGGCTCCTTTTCTCCCCCCTTATCGATGCGTTCTTTCCTAACCGCGTCGCTCGTCGTCGCGGGCCTCGCTGGCAATGCTCTGAGTCACCGTACTCTCGCCCCAGTCCGTCGGCGTAAGACCCTCGGGTTCGGGCCCGAGCACCCCCATGCTGTGTTCCATTCCAGTCCTTATCAGATTCAGACCAACGGCTTCCAGCCTATGCATGCTGACACCGACCCATATGACGTAGCACATCGCTTCCTTAAGGATATCCTTGGTTCGAAATTAGACGGTGTCATGAAATACTGGATTCGCAAGGACTCGTACACAGACTCTAACACCGGTGTCACGCATGTTTATGTTCGCCAACTTGTCTTCGGGCTAGAGGTTGCTGATGGCGACATAAACCTTAACATCAAAGATGGTATGGTGTTGTCGTATGGTAACTCGGTAAGCACTCATTTCCTCAGCAACTGATTAACATAGCTCATTCATTTCGTATAATCTAGTTTTACCAGGGAGATCTCCCCGAAGATATGGAAGGTGTCGATATCTCATTGACCAGTGATCCCCACCGCGACTACTGCCAGCTCCTGTCGAACGAAATTAAGTCTAGATCTTTATTATTTAATGATGCCCAAGTTTCCCTCACAAGGCCCCATTTCACCAATATGGTCGAGCTCGACCATATTCACTCTTCAAACTGTCGCTTCCAGCATCTGCCATATGAAATCCCAAGCGCTTTCCAAGCCGGTGATGATATCACCGACATGCGGCCTGCCTTATTGCAATTCATGGTCGCAGCTACTCCCAATGAGCAGGTTGCTGCGGATATATTAGACAACTTTATGGACCATGTGGATAATATTGTCATTTTGGGATCCAACGATTTCCACGGCTCCTATGCCCCCGCGTTCTCGCTGAACAACGTTCCCGACACCGTCAACCCGGTCAAGGCTCGTATGGCATACATCCAGGTTCCTAGCAAGGAAGGTGACAAGACATATCTCAGCGTGGTTTGGAAGGTACGAACAATTCAAGTACTCCGGATGATGCCGCATTGTTCACCTTAATCTATACAGTTCGAGGTTGAGATGCAGGATAACTGGTATCAGGCAGCTGTCTCTGTCAAAGCGCCCCATCGCATCATTTCCGTCGTTGATTGGGCTTCGGACTCTCCTCTTCCCAAGGAGCCCAAGGCGCCGGTGGCAGCCTACAACGTCTTCACATGGGGCACCAACGATCCCTCGGAAGCCAACCGTACTCTGAACAAAGAAAACTTCGACAGTCTCGCGTCTCCTGCTGGGTGGCATGCGCTACCCTACACCAACGATCCTTCGTTCGCGGGTGCACGCTGGTCGAAGAAGAAGGGCTTCTGGAGGAACACCACCACCACCTGGGGCAACAACGTTAGTACTTCCTAGAATACGAGACATGGGACGATCTGGCTAATTTCGTCCTACAGGTCTTCGCTCAGGAGAACTGGGAAGGACAAAATTCTTTCCAGAATAATTATCGCCCGGACGCTGGTAGATCGAAGGTGTTTGACTACAAGTACAACCCCAAAGTTACAGACAAGACAGATGCTCAACAAGAGGCTGAGAAGTACATAAACGCTACGATCACCCAACTGTTCTACACTAGCAACTTAGTGCACGATCTATACTACCGGTACGTTCTTCCCCCTAAATTTTAAAAACTCCCACCAATGTGCCCTCTCCGGATCTCAGATACGGTTTCGACGAAGTCTCTGGCAACTTCCAGCAGTACAACTTTGGTCGCGGCGGAGCTGAGAACGACGCTGTCATTGCCAACGCACAGGACGGTTCTGGATACAACAATGCTAACTTTATGACCCCACCTGACGGGCAGAACGGACGCATGCGTATGTACCTGTGGAATACCGCTCTCCCATACAGAGACGGTGACCTGGAGGCTGGCATTGTCATTCACGAGTTGAGCCACGGCTTGAGCACTCGTTTGACTGGCGGACCGGCAAACTCTGGATGCCTTGGGTGGGGTGAGAGTGGCGGTATGGGTGAGGGTTGGGGAGGTTTGTCGTTTTTTTTGTGACAAGGTGATGAACGCTGATGTTTCCTTGTACCTAAAGACTTCCTGGCCACTACCATTCGTAGCAACAAGAACTACTCAGACTACGCTATGGGTGCTTGGGCTGCCAACCAAGACCACGGTATTCGCAACTACATCTACTCTACTGTAAGCGCGACCACATACTCTCCGCCCTCACGTTATTCATGTTCAAGCACAGGACGAGACTGTCAACCCGTCGACCTACAAGACACTTGACAAGCCCGGTTACTGGGGTGTCCATGCCATCGGTGAAGTCTGGGCCGAGATCCTTTGGGTCGTCTCGCAGGGTCTTATCAAGAAGCACGGCTTCTCCGACGAGCTTTTCCCTCCCAAACCTGATGCTAATGGCATCGTCCCCGAAGGCGACTTCTACCGCCCCTCCGTGGGCAAGCAGCCTCTCGTTCCCAAACATGGTAACTCGCTAATCACTCAGTAAGTGTATAGTGTTTATTTCCGTTATGAAATATCGACTGATGGTGCATGTGTTAGGCTTGTGTTGAATGGCATGAAGCTCCAAGTGTGCCGTCCCTCGTTCTTCGACGCCCGGGATGCCATCATCCAGGCAGACCAGATCCTTACTGGTGGTGAGAACTTTTGCACACTGTGGGAGGGCTTTGCGGCCCGTGGACTGGGCCCTGACGCCAAAGTCGAAGGCCGCACACCATGGGGTGGAGGAATTCGGACGAATGTGAGTGTTTCATCCCTTGCCATTTTTTAGGCAAATTGGAAAATTTACTTACGACCCGGTTACAGGGCTTCACTGTTCCTCATATTTGCGCGTAAAGGGGACATCTTATAGAGTCTGTTATATCGCTGTGTGGATTTACCTGTTACATTAGTATGTCATAGGTTGTACAACATCTTGTTTTATTTGCGTACGCATACTACAGTCATTAGGTAGCTTAATTTCTACTACTAGGGTATGCTGGTATGATTGTAAGAGGTCTGTTGGGTAAGAACTTGTCAAACAATGCGTTTCTGTGACGCTAGCCTAACGAGGGTACAAGAATTACTGTTATAAGAATTCATCTTGACCGCAACACACATCAAGGCCACTTCGAACTCCTACCACCACTAAGATTACAGGCGTCATCCCATATGTCAATACGCCTACTTTTAACCACCCCTTTATGTACTCTTTTGTTCGTATTCGTATTTCATCTGCCGTGGCCCAAGCAACGTCAGCGATTCTCAAACTCAGAATCTAGAGGCGAAACAAAGACAATTCGTTACCAACGTAACCCACCCCACACCCAAATGTACAGGATCTTCGAGGAGTAGGAAGCCATTTAGTTCGAGCCGCAAGGAGGGACACCATGCATCATGGGCGAGCGGCTATATTATGAGGACCAACAGCTCTCTTGCATAGATACCTACGCAGGTTGAGGATGCAATTAACGCGACATTATTGCGGGATAGATGGATTTGGGGGCGGCTAGAGACCTCCCGAATCCCCAGGACAAGCTCAGGTATCCAGGACTCGAAAGAATAAGTTATGAACTTGAACACATACCTAGTTTCGACCCAGAGTCCCATTGTCCTCATTAGGAGTCATCAGGTGAGCCCCCAGACTCCATATTGCCACAATTGTAGACCTTCTCTCAAAGAACCTTTGTTCAGCTTGACACTACAAGATGAAATAAAACTTCGCTGGCTGGATCGCATTTCTTTTCCTCTCTTTCCACTCACTCTCATCACGATGGGTCAGAAACATCAGGCTTTCCTCATCGCTAAGATTATCCCTCATGGACAGACCGAAGCCTACTATCGCTGCGTTGGGGCCTTGCATCATCAGTGGTGCTATGGGTCCCTTCCTCCTCAAGCAACTCGGCGATTGCTCACAGTGCTAAAGAAGAAAGACCATGCAGAAATTATACGCGAAGAACTTCGGCGCCTCAACGGCAACTACGGACGCTGGCGCCAAGCACCTAAGATGCCCTCTGTCCCCTGTCCATACAGCTCCTTTCTGTTGGCGAGCTCTTGGAACTTCGATTTTGAGGAACTACAAGACGTCTATGTCAGCGGGGTTTCCTTAAAAAGAACGCTCTTGGATGCGAACATGGGAAGTTGGGAAGGTGGTAAGCAGCCATGTTATGTCTTCCCAGGAGAGCAGTCCCATAATTATGGACAGACAATAACGATGGAATTACTATCATTGACATCACCGATCCCGAAAACCCCGCCTATTGCTATGTTCGCGGAAGGGCTATCCTCACCGCTGAAGATTATATTCGGGAATACTATCCTGCTCCAAGCGAGAGTGAGGATGAAGCTGACGAAGGTTCAGGACAGGGAATAGGCCTGGCCGAGGTTGGTCCTGGCGATTCAGAGGAGACTATTGTTTTACGAACCATCGCAGCTCTGGATGGTGAGCCATTGGTGACCATGGACATGCTCGCCCAGGCATGGCCAGCGGAATACGAGAAAGCACTAGCCCGAATACGTAAACATAAGTCCACCGAGGGCGTTGTACCTGTAGCAAGCCACTCTGTGGACCCCTTGGTTCCCTCCCTTGTTGATCTTGCACTTAAACCAGCTATCGAACATGCTCTTGAAGTGGGCCAAACCGACGATCTCGAGCCGTTGATATGGTTGCCTGGAAAGGCGCCGACTATTGTCAATTCTCTCAAAGCATACAACCCCATACCGGACTCCAGTTTACCGCTGCTCATGAAAGCCCTCCATCAAATGTACAGCGTTGGGGACGTCCTCGATCTTTCCAATTCTTGGTTGACTGCCGAACAAATCATTTCCATTTAGCAGACTTTCCCGCTATCAAGATTTTGAAAGTGGCTCACAACCCCCATGTCACCGTCGAAACCGTCAAGACTATCCTCCCGTCAACCCCTACGTTGACCCGTCTCAATGCCCTTGACACATCAGTCACTGATGAAGCTTTGTCTGCTTTGATGTTCGCTCAACCAAAGTTGTTTTGCCATCTAGAAGCTCTTATCCATCCTCTGCTACTCGGCGGAAAGATGAATAGCTTCCCGAATGCTTTTGCTTTCCTGGGCGTGGGCCACTCAGCAACTGTTTCCAGCGCATCTCTCCCATTCTTTACGCCTGCTCTTGTTGTGCAGGCGTTGACGGAGTATCTGTCTGGGCTACAGAATATACTCTCATCTCTTAATTATGCAACCATAGCACCCCAAGTTGTGCTTTCAACCATAGTACGAGACGAGGGAGAGACGTGGGTAAATCGAATTGTACCTATCGTCGCGCCGAGCTCCTTCGAGGGCGCTTTTAAAGGGGAAGGCTGGTTCTTTGCTCTGGACTCTGGTACCAACTTCAAGTACGCATTCGTCCAGGCTGAACCCTACATCCCCGCAGCGGAGAGAAGTGGCGGAGGAAATGAGGAGAATAAGCTGTCCATTGCTCGCAAAGTTCTTGATTTGAGTGAATTCCTGGCCGAGATGGAAGAAGAAGGGCGTCCTCCTGTGCCCACACAAGCCGTCGAAGCTCTGGCGGCTGTGTTTCAATTTTTGCGAACCAACCGTCATCTGAAGCTCATGGATGACAATGATGTCAAGACTTTCATCGAATCATACTACATGAATTTCTCGATCGGGAGGCATTTAGGACTGTAAACCATTGATATGTAGTCGCGGGCATTGCACTCGATTTCACGTGAACCTTTCCGAGCCAAGAAAGACCTGGAACACGCCAATGGCCCATCCATCAGCCCCCACAGGACTACTGCAATTCGCAATTTTATGAGACGAAGGCCGAGAGCGTCGAGGTCAGAATTAAAGGTATCTTAATAGTATAGCTTACACATGGGTATCTTGATATCAACAAAGGCAGTGTACTAATATCACCCACTTCGAAATTTGATAGTGCAACAAACGCCGATCCTTGATATTTTTTCAAGTGAATCCCATCGTCGAAGATTTTGAAACGATTAAAATTAGAGGCATAGCTGAGGTGTTTACAGAAGAGCTTCACATGGAAGGCCGCATCCGAGTCGTCGAAAGATGTTTGGCGATTTCCAAATCTGGATCTTATCTAGATCAGTGTCATACGTAACATGAGTCATCACTGAGGCTCAAAAGTGTCACTGGCAGCACTCAATCGTTGATTTTATCTTTGGTGGACTCATGTCGACTCCACACGTAACCCTCGAAGTACAATCATCGCTTCTTGCGCTATTAATTGGAATGCGCAGCCACTGTAAGTATTGATCAACTGTCATCTGACATCCCATTGAAGTCTGTAGCTTTTGACTTCAAATAGCGTTCAATCCCACAGCCCGTAGTCGTCCAAAGCTGGTTATAAACCAATTCACGGTCGATACCCTGGACCCTTCACCCCAAACTTATACTCATGCCTGTAACATTCCCTGTTGCAAACCGGCCTGCTGAAGCTTATTCAGGCGCCTCATCTTGGGAACGCAGACAGCCTTCTAACGTACCAGATAAAGTCCTTGCGAGCCTACCGACGGCACACTTCCCTGAGAAGCTGTTGCAGAGTTCCGTAGACGGGACACAGAATGTGATCGTGAAGAAAAATGGTTTCGTTCATGGTGTAGTGCAAGCGTACAACAAGCATCACAACCTGGTCATTCGGTGAGAAAGCTTCATGCGTTACACAGCTACCCATGACTTTCTAACTCGTTCATATCATCCAGGCCAGATGATGTATGGATAGCCATCATTGGGCAATTGAACTTCTAGTACGCTACTTGTGGTACGATATCCAAAGTTCGTATTCTGACATACCAGCTAGCATCAACGCACACGCTGAGGAATTGCGAGATAAATTTGTTGACCATGGCGGCAAGAAGGACCTCATTGTCACAACAATGGCTCCCAGCCTCGACAAGGTCGACTTTGGGGACTTGGCATTCAAATGGCTGGGCAAATCGACAAGAATGTAGGAGACGTCGGCTTAACTACTGATGAGTCTAATCATTTGAATTTGACAACTAGGTCAAAGACAAAACGCTCGTTTCTTGGGTGTTACCTAATTTCTCGACTACTACGCCGAACGATACTATCATCTGCTCCGCTCTTATCATGTCAACCTTGAAACAGTAATTCATTTTCTCGTGCCACATTTCTTTCCTGATTATATCTTTTTATTTTCCTAGATATTTTAGATATACTATGATGCTTGGATGCGGGATCCCCTTTATTACTGTTGAAGGCACTCAAGCTGACTGGCAGTCCATCCTTGACCGCATCGACAAGATACCCGAATTCGGCGCTGAACCAACTGAATGGGCAGGCATGTTGCGTGCCATCCTCAAGCGTTTCGTGCGTGCCTTTGATAAAGGTGGCCCACAGAAAGACAAGGACTTCTGGGAGCGTATGGTGCACGAATCACCCGGTGGTTCCTTTGTGCCGTATGTCAGCGGGTGGATCAGCGCATTTTGTGCATGGGATACCAAGGGTGTATTCTTTGCTGCAAAGAAGTATCAGGAGGGGTTTGGCATGGAACCACCCACTTGGGTCATCAGTCTCACATTCGATGGAGTTTGGTTCCCTCGGGTGAATAGCCCAGCGGAGGGATATGCTGAAGTAGATGTTATTGTGGAGGATGCCTGGGTGGGTAAGACGTTGGACTGCACGATGCTTGCCGGCCATGTTGGCATTGTCATGGAGGGGGAGCAGGAGCTTAACACTGTGCGGATGGCGCCACAGTGGTTCATGTATGTCAAGGGAGAGGAACGTGCGGCTAACAGCGGGTTCTGGTAATGGAGGTTGCATACTCACTTGATGTCATGGACTCTATGTGCCCCCTCTTAGGATATAGAAAGAGGATTACACCACTTGCCTCACTCGTGATACATGTTGAATTAACCCTACTGTAACATTAGTATTGACTGCTTTTAAAAAGAATAGGATGGTGGCATTGAAACAATTCTTACACATGTCTGGACCATGTGGAGCACATCAAACCGTGGCTTTAAGCTTTATAATTGACTTCGGTTTTTCATCTACCTACCTAGTCTCCGGTTGCTGACCTCATCAAAAGACGATAGTCGATCTGTTGTTATATGGGCCACCTACCTTCACTTGCAAGACAAACATACTTTCCCTGCAGCCACTCATACTTCGGTCTACCAGATACTTCGAGTATATGATGGCTGGTGGCTGTGGCTTACCCTGGAAGGAACGCAGTCTGACTAGCAGTCCATCCTAAACCGCATCGGGGGCTCGTGGAGTTTGCTGGAGTTTGGTAACAGGCTTGTCGAGTGTGCGGCAGTGCTACGCATCGTGCTCGAGCACTTTGTGCGCGCTTTCGATCATGGCAGACCACAGGCCAACAAAGACTTTTGGGAAAGAATGGTATATGATTTACCTGGAGCCCCCTCACAACCATTCATAAAGGTATCTTCAAGTTTGAGCAGGACCAAAAAGATACCAGCATGACCAAGGTGCCGGGCTAGGTTCAGAGCCTTACCTTTGATGGTGTTTAGTTTCCGCGTATGTGGATGCCTCCCGAAGGATACTCTGAGGTCGCTGTAACGTTGATAGACCTTACAGAAGACGGAGAGTGTGAATGTACTCATCTTGCTAGTCACGTAGGAACATCGATGGGCGGTGAAAGAAGGTTAAACACTTGTCCATATCTCACCCCAGTGGTTCATGTACGTCAAAGGAAAACAGTGAATATCTAAGGGTGAGCGCGAGCGAAGGTTCCTGTGGTAAGACGTAGAATATTCCTGGTACTTTGCACAGATCATGAAAGTCGTCTATTAACGTTTTACTTAAAGACAAATATTTAAGCTTATTTATGTAATAGCCTTGCTTCTTAGCACAAGCTATCGCATTGCTACCACTTTCTGTCTTACTCTTAGGCATTGTGGGCTAGATCATTCAAAGTACCAGAAGCTAAGGAAAACGTTAATCGTCGGCAAAATGTAGGTTATTTCAATAGGCTTACGGATACCACTGATAACACCCTTCAAACTCAAGCTCTTGAGATTCGTAGACATAGTCGCGGGTGAGACGTTGCCCCTAAGACCAATCAGGTAGGCGATGAGACCAGCGACGTGGGGCGTGGCCTGCAATTAATATCGTTCAGAAGAGTGCCGCGTTGTGTGCCATAATATCATACCATGGAAGTGCCAGAGATGTTGTTGGTGGCCTGCAACGGTTATGAAGCTAAGTGCTACACAAATTATATGGACGCAATGAGAGTACTTACGGTGGTGCTGCCAATCCAGGAGCTGATGACATTCTGGCCAGGGGCAAAGACATCAACGACCGAGCCGAAGTTCGAGAAGGAGGCTCTTGCGTCAGCGATAGTGCTAGCTCCGACAGTCACGGCGGAAGGAGCACGAGCAGGGGAGGTAGTTCCAGCATCAGCGTTGGAGTTCCCGGCTGCAACCTAAACAGCAATATCGATTAGAACGCGTGAGGGAGAGATAAAACAGAGTCACTGACGGCAACATGAACGCCGGCGCTGGTGAGCTAAAAATATTTCGTGAGATGATAAGGTGGGCTTAGATAAGTCAAGATATCATACTGAGGCAACAGCACTATCCAAAGCGGTTGAAGCGCCTCCACCAAGAGACATGGATACGATCGAGGGGCGTCCGGACGATGACGCAGAGGATCCAACGAAGTTCAATCCAGAAACGCTGTTCAACCCGGCTCAGAGGGGTATAAATTGTAGCAGGAGGAAAATATTACATGTCAGCAACAGAGCCAGAACTGTCAAGCATCACATCAGTAGCGGATATATATAGTAGATAAATACATACCCAGCATCACTGAGAACCTTTACAGCAATGATGTGGGCCGCTTTGGCGACCCCGTATTGACTGCCAGCTACTGTACCGCTGAAACAATTTGTATGAATTGTGAGGGCTTATATAGTCCAACAAATCTGAACGTACGCGCAGTGAGTACCATGACCATTGCCGTCAGCTGATGGGTAACCACCAAAAGTGGCTCCCCATGTTGCGCGTCCACCGAATGTAGACTAAGGAATAAATGGAATTGGAAGCCATGTGAGCACTGAAATAAGTTACTTACGTGGGCGGTAAAGACACCTTGAATGACTATCAGAGATGCTTAGGAACGGTTGCTCACGAAGGACTTACCAGTATCTAAAAGTAGATTAAAACATATGACTTAAAAGGGCGAATGAAAAGAGACTCGGTAACTATGCTTACCAACGATGTAGACATCAACGCCAGATCCGGCGCTTGCATCATAAGTATAGCTAAAAGTAAGGGCACTAGCAAAATAAATCAGTATTTTACAAGCAATCTAATGAGAATGGGCAGACCTAGTGTCCTGATTGGCCAGTCTGGCGGTGGAACTCAGGCGAGAGAGACCCCAAGGTGCATTGGTCCTGTGTCAGGTTTGGAACAGTGGAATTATTACAGATGAGAGATATACTAACTGGGTAGTCATGGTATGCATGATACCGTCTTCGGCGATGTATTCAACGTCAGGGTTGGCCCGAAGAGTGTTGAGGG
>JABCKU010000056.1:0-25252 GCA_018221655.1 Myochromella boudieri | reverse complement strand
AGCCAAGGCAAGGGCGGCGAAGACAGCAGTGAAGAAGCGCATTGTCAAGCTGTGAATAGAGGGGTGGGCACTTGTGAAAGTGTAAGGAAAGTAGTAGAAGATAATTCACCTTTATACTTCTAGAATACACCTATCTAGACGCGCAGAGATATACCACAGATAGGTTGCCACATGTACGAACGGACTCATGTGCTGAGTAGGATCCTGAGAGCTGAAGAAGACATCCTTTATCAGCAAGTCACATATGCTGCATGAAAGTTGCGTGCTTCTGGCAGCAAAGGAGTAAGATTCCAAAGGTTTTCAACATAAAATCGACGTGTATTGTTGGACGCATCTTCTACCGGGCCACACCTCATCTTCTGTCGATAGAATTCGCATGTTGAGAACGAATCACGAGTCACAACCATAGCTTTGGGCGGATCCCAAAAAATTGGGCTCAATTGAGTGAGATGGTCCAGCAAGGTGTTGTAGAGTCTTGTGATGAAAATGCAGTCGTTGTCTTGGAATTCTTGGAGAGGAGCATGCGGGACGACGCACAAAGAAGCAAAAGCTCTTGTGCAGCACTTGATCGGTCTATCTCAGACAAGGAGGCCGAGTAGTTGATCAACTTGAGGATGATATGTGATGGGCTTGAAGCAAAAAGGTGCCGCGCTGTCCGTCTCACAGAAGTGGCGTTAACTTGTATGCATGTGCCGAACATACGTCAGACATGGCTAGAGATAGCTAGGTTGAAAGATGGCTATATCAAGTACCACCTCCTGATTCCCCACGAGCCAATGGTGAACAAAAACAAGCGCTCCGGTACATGTTGTCGAACTACTTCCGGACGACCTCATGACAGGCAGCCATGTGTTTTCGAAGTCAACACCGAAAACTCAGTTTGAATGCGTGGTAAAGCTAGAAATAAGAAAGATGGTCCAGGTCGACAGCTGCAAGGAGGATTTGGTATCAATCAACGCGGGTTATCGCTCGATGTGTTCGACGATGGGTACTTGTGTGCAGAAGCTGTGCTTATGGCCGAGGAGAAAACCACAGCCTGGAGATAGGACTAACCAGTTGTAAATTAAATACAGTGGATTAGTTCAAATACCATAGTCTACACGGTACGCACAGTATTTTAGATCTTTGAAACCACCGTACTGTGGCGATGTTACTCGTATTTTCATATCTGCCCAGTTCCAGAAGCCACAACCTCCTAGGTGGTTGAGGTTGGCTATCTAACGCTTCTCGGAAAAAGACCTGCATTAATCAGAAAGTAAGAGTAATAACCAGAAATCTTGGCAACTTCTCTGGCAGTGCCAGCGAGCCTTGGATACCCTCACGCCGAGGAGCACTTGTCAATCCGCCATACAGAAGAATCATGACGTATGGGACATGTGAATGGTTCAAAGGATATGTTGAGACAAGGGTTTCCATTTCGTGGGGTGAAATTCTCACAGAGATATCAAGACGAGTAGCTGGATCATGAGATGGAAGCACTAGATACTGTCGGCGTTCTGCCAATCGATCGCGAAGGGTATTTACCCTAGTTGACAGCTTGGCATAAGCGTGAAAAGTAAACAATTATCATCAATCATTTATCGGCCGATCGCGAGATTGCCTGATGTGGACTCGATAATACTCAATGAACACCTTGAATCGGCCTCCCACCAGTTCCAGGCTACACCACACCACGGTTTTCATTGAAGTCTGGGTTGATATAGGCGATCTGGTAAGCGTAGGGGCTGTGTACACTAAAACTCGCCATTGAAAACACACATGGTGATCCGCCAACTTCGCACACCAGTGACTATTGGTTGTGTATAAAGTCAAGAAACTATGCTCAAACCATATTACCATCCATCACCTTACTCAATCACAATGACTAGAACAGCTCTACAAGACAAAAGTACCGTTGGATGAATGGAATCATTAGGGGAACCGTCCGAGGATTCTCTCCAAGAAGTTCTTGCTATCGCCTCCAAGACCGGACCCGCCCAAATCGTCTCGCTACTCCTTGCACGCGGAGCCAGCGTTGATGTTTACGGTATAGCATCTGCTTATTCCACCGCAAACACGTCCGACGCATTTCAAGCATTCATCTACTCTGGTTTCGACATCAGCGGCTACCTTGGGCATATCGGCAACGTTCTCCTACTGAGCCTCCAAAATATCAATGTTCTAGAACGGGCCCTCGAAAAAGATAGCGACCCCAACGCCAATCGCACAGGGATGCGGTCCACCCTCAATCTTGCTGTAATCAACTCGTCATCAGAAGTGGTGAAACTCTTACTCCAACACAGGGCCAAATTGAAGAACCCTAATACTCTTAAAGTTGCTGGTTACTACGGGCGGCTGGAGATGATCGATTTATTGCTGAAGTCTGGAGCGGAGATCGATTCAATTCCAAATTTCCTGGAGACGTCGCCGAGGGAGGATGAGGATGGGTTGGGGACGGCACTTCACGAAGCTGCCGAAGGGGGTCAGGAGGAGGCGGTGGCGTATTTGTTGGAACAAGGGACTGATCTGACTATCAAGAACCTGTTGGGGAAAACCGTACTTGAGGTTGTCCAGGAAAAGGGACAAATATCAGTGGTAGATGTATTGCAAAGGTAAACCTGACGATCGCTCTTTTACGAAGAGCGAACGCAATCATATATTTATCGTTTCCTGGGCACACGGTATTTTCGCAGTTTATGGAACTTGCGTTTAAGATGGAAGTGACAAGTTATGCTGCAAGTTAGAGAGCGTTAAACAATTTACATTTCCTACAATTGATACATTTGTTGTTAATTTAGTAGCTTTCAGTTCAGTTCATACTGAGGTGCGATGCTTGGTTAGAGCATCGCTTTCATCGCGCGTTTCCCTGATCAACAATCTTCAAGGCGGCATCGAAGTCTGCGATAATATCGCTGATGGCCTCGATTCCAACAGAGACCTATGAACGAAAATATGTGGTCAGCGTCGACAACCCCTTTGAAAGGAGAGAGGATTTACGCGGATGAGATCAGGGGTGACGCCTGACAGCAGTTGCTCCTCTTCTGAGAGTTGCGAGTGTGTTGTGCTTGCCGGGTGGATTACGAGGGTCTTGGCGTCACCTAAGAGGAAAATCAGTTAAACATATCGATCCCTCATGATTGAATGGCATGTCAGCTCACCAACGTTGGCTAGGTGGCTTGCTAGCTTAAGGCTGTCAACGAGCTTGCTGGCGTTCTGTCGATCGCCCTTGACACCAAAGTTCAGAACACCACCAAACGAATTGGGACGGAGAATCTTCTTCGCCAGGGCATTTGATTCGTGGGACTCCAGACCCAGGTACGAGACCCAGCTGACCTGAGGGTGTTTCTCCAGCCACCTTGAAGTAGTGTTAAGTTTGGCATAAGAAGGGGATCAAGATGGAAGGCCGTACTGAGCAAAGGCCAGCGCGTTCTCGCAGTGCCGCTGGGCACGCAAGCTGAGGGTCTCGAGACCTTGAATAAGGAGGAAGGAGGCGAAGGGGTTAATGGCTGGGCCCAGATCGCGGAGGAGCTGATGGTTATCAGTCTTGGTACGAAGTGCGCCAATATGTCATTAGACCGACCTCAACGCGCAATTTGACTGCATATGATTGGAAGCCAAATGTGTCCCAGAAGACAAGGCCGTGGTAGCCCTCAGCGGGTGTAGTGAAGCCCGGGAATTTTCCTGACTTGGAATAGTCAAATTTCCCTGACGTTAGAAAAGTTGTCAGTCATTGCTAGAAGAGACAACATCGCTGTACTCACCGGAATCGATTACAACACCTGCAATGGTGGTTCCATGTCCTCCAATCCATTTCGTTGCGCTGTGCACTGCAAAAGCACTGTGTCAGTCGCAGAGGAGATGACCGTCATAGAACTGGCCTACCGATGATGTCTGCACCATGTTCGATAGGGCGGATAAGGTAACCTACATTGGTGCCTTTAAAAAATATTTTGCATATCTGAATTAGCCCTTGCGTACCTCCGATTCCAAAGGTGTTATCGACTATAAGGGGGATACCATTGTCATGGGCGATCTGTATTTACTATTAATAACATGCACTCTATATAAAACATGTGACACACCTTGGAAAGGGCTGCAACATCGATCAGATTATATTTAGGGTTTCCGATTATTTCGACGAAGATGGCCTTGGTTTTCTCATCGATTGCGGCAGCGAACGCCTCGGGCTTGTTCTCAGTCACCCAGTTCACACCGATTCCAAACTTCTTGAAAGTGACTGGATGAAAAAAGTCACTCATACGGACAAGGCGTTGAAAAAGAGCAGACCTTTGAACTGATTATATGTCTAGCAGCGGAAATATCGAGTTAGGTTATAGGTTAAGAAAATCTGAGAGCAGCAACATACCCCACCGTAAACGAAAGAACTGGATAGATTTCTCAGTACACGGTAACTCAACGAGCAGATATGCTTACGTGGAAACGATGTTGTCTCCAGCCCCCGCGAGGTTCAAAATGGCAAGTAGCTGAGCGGATTGTCCGGATGAAGTAGCGACAGCAGCAATACCTCCCTCCAGGGCTGCAATGCGGTTCTCAAACACATCCTAACAACGTCTGTTTCAGCAGAATGGTAGCGTACCAGGAGAAGCCAAGTCCTTACCGTAGTAGGGTTGGCGATACGAGAGTAGATGTTACCGGCAGCTCTATCGGGTGTGTTGGTATGATATGGGAACAGAGATAGGCTCGATACGTACTTCAAACCGAACAAATCGGCGCCATGCTGTAAGACAAACAACGCGTCAACAACTATACAGACGCGCCGGCTTTTGCTGGCACCGACACTTCCACCAGCGAAAGTGACAATCATTCTCGCTCAATTGGTTCCGACCCGACTGGCCAAGGGCTTTCTACCGACACTCATGGGGCAGCAGATACCCGTCCTGTGGAGATCATTCCACCTTCTATGGCTGATGATGCTTTCCCGAGCGATGGGTCAACTCTTCTGGGTTCGAACAGCGATAAAAAGAAGAAAACAGATAAAGGCAAGGGAAAGAAAATTGCCCCCGACCTGAGACCCCTTGAACAGGCTGCCAATATTCATACGACCAAGAAGCGTATCCGTGCTTTGGAGGACCATGACGGTCCAGCTCGGCGCACCCGTAGTCGCGTTTCTGCCAGCTTAGATCCAGGTTCCTCAGGAAGTAGTATGAGTCACCACCAGGACTTATACGTGCCTTCGCCACCTCCCACCTACATTGAGATTCCTCCTCACTCTGTACCCCATCTATCTCCTCACTCTGATACCACCCTCGGACCATCACGATTCTCACTCAAACGCCACCTAGGTCAACCCCTACACCGTGAATATGCTTTCTACATTCCGAAGGACGAAGCCCTCCCTATTCAGTCCCTTCTGGCGGTCACACATGGAACCCTTCCGGCTCAATCTTCCCTTTCGATAGCCTCCACAAACTCCAGCGTAATTGACACCATCTCTGCTTTAGGATCCATTCCTCCCGCTTCCAACCCTCTTTCCACTCCCGCCGCCGCTCCCACTTCAACTTCCGCAGGGCCCGTCGCCCTGTCCGTTCGTACCTTAGCTCCTGCCTCTTCAGGTTCCTCGAGTTCCTCTAGCTCAAGAAAGCGTGCTCGTGAAGTTGGTGGTGAGGAAGCCGGCGGTGAGCATACTGAGGACGAAGCTCCCCCTAGCAGACGCCGCCACCGCCACGACTAGCCTAAGCTTCGTACAGACGCTATCAAGTACTCCAATATCTAGCCACTTACCCAAAATTTCGACTCATTTTCGTCTTACTTTCCATTCATATGTATCATTATCGTGCCAGTCTCTGCCCACAGTTCCTCGACTCTCTCTCACCTACATCTGACTCCGTGTTCTTTGAACGATTCTTTGGAGTTGTATATTCAGTTCAACTAATTTCGACCATGACCCCCCCCTCTGAGATTTTAATCCTGTACAAGTGCTTTGATGGGTGTGGCCCATCCACTATGTTCCAGGATGTACATATTTAACCTCATGATATGACACGGGTTCAAGGTCAAATAAACCGGCCGTAGTTGAGATGTCTAAAAATAAGGCTATGGCCAACCCGTGGCTAAAATTTACCCGCCAGGCTTTCCATTCCACGTGCATGCAGTTGACCACCAGGATCTTGACGAATTGGCACGTACACATGTACTGGTACGGATAGTGGGTCTCTGTTTCTGGGGTGACACAACGAACGCCGAACTTGTGTGCGATGGCGAAATGTCTATAAGTACAAATTCCTTCCGAATATTTTCGCAACAGCCATCCAAGCATGAGCGCCATGCATTTCATCTACCAGAATCCGTGTGAGTATACTTACTTTGGTGCAACATGGGGATCAGAAATTCCAATTCTACGCATCGTAACCGTCCACCATTGTCCCAAGCCCCATCTCCTCCGCTATCTCCACCACGGCACATGCAATTGCCACGTCCTGCAGTCCCACACCGACTGACTTGAATATCGTGATTGGACCTTTTGTATTCTCTACAACGTCAATACCAGATCCAGAACTGTGATCACTAGGTTCCCGTAATTGAACGCCGTAGTCATGGTCCATAGCCAAGAGGGTTAACTCCCCAGTGTTCTCGAATTTCACGCGTTCACCAATCTCCACCATCTCCTCCGCTGTGACACTAGCATCAATCAGCTCTCCCGCCTCGATTGCACATGCCTCTCGTGAGTCTACCAGGAGTAGAGGCCAGCCGGTCTCCAATTGAGAATCTGGTCGAGTAATGGCACGATGAATAAGGTCCCTGTCGACTTCGTGCATCGCTGGCGTGTAGCTCCCTATAAGGATTACATGGGTTCCAGTACGCACCCAGGACGACGGAAAGAGTGGGTTAGTCGAGGGGGTGGCACAGATGATAAGGGATGCCGCAAGCACCGTACTTCGCAGTCGTGTTTCGGATTCGTTTGCTTGTGCTTCGTTCGAAGCACTTCCGGAGCATGGACTAGTACAACGAACAGTAACACGGAATTTGACATTAGGAAACTGAGCTTCCAGGCGTACAACAAGTGTCTGGATGCGTGCGTTGAGGCTGCGATTGACAATGGTGCAAGATGTAACCGAGGGGAAATACTGCAAGTGTAGAGCGAGATGGGCTTCAATCTGCTTACCAGCACCAAAGGCGACTATGGTTGTTGGTTTTCGCAACCCAACTATATTGGTAGAGAGAAGTGATCCTGTGTGTCACAAGTACGTTGAGCGGAAGCGAAGCCAGGTTATGATAGTGCAAAGTGAATTTCACCTGCAGCGTTGCGTAGAGCTGTTAAGCCCCGAGCATTGACAAGAGCTTTAGCTGCACCTGTCATTTCGTCAATGACAATCGTTGACGCAGCAAGCCCTCGTGTGTCATTAGAGTTCCGCGGGACGCAAACAGCTTTCAGAGTGGTACCCTTCAGAGCTGCGTCCGAGATACGAGCAGGCATAAAGAGAGCGGTATAGTTTTCCATGGAGATGGATGTCCTGTGGGGAGCTACAATCGCTGGTGGAGACTGCGTGGGGGACGAAATGAGTTTGAAGACTCGGGCCATAAGCACCTGCAATATTGAAGGGTTAAGTTTGGACACTACATGGTCAACATCTGCGTTAGACAGTACGAGAAGCGACATTCAAGTTTATGAACTTCGAACAACTATACGAGTCGAGGTGTTTTGAAGACAAGAGTTCGTCGGCCCGTCGGCCGAGCTCTCCCATAAATTGCCAGCTACAAACGGAGAGCTTAAATTACTGCAATGGCTGTTGTACACGAGATGCTAGAAAGACTCAATGCATCTTTTCGCAAACAAGATTTACCAAGTCGGACTCCACACTCGCCAAAGTTACATGATGATACATGGCCCATCTCGCCTCCGTCGGTTCTGATGCTCCCCATTCCCAACACCGTGAATCTGTCCTTCATCAAGCTGGATGGCCATCGCAAGAGCCAAATCTGCGTTCTCGCGCTCAACATCGCCTGCGTTAACACCACCATGAGCTTTCCTCAAATGCTTATAAATTTTTCCCAGCGGGAAGGTCTTCAGACAAGTCCAGCATACATGGGCACCGCAGCGGCATGTCATATGGTTACATCCACTAACCTTCTCGATGTAGACCTGGCATGCCGGACACCGCTTGACGCCATGGGCAACTGCCCACTTGTCGTTCAGCCCTTCATCTTCCTCCACTTTCCGAAGCCGTCGTTCTTCGCAGGTGGTCCCTTCGTGTGCCTCCTGACATGAAGTGCACATTTCCTTAAAACAAGACGGACATTGTTGTATGGCCTTCGTGCTTGTGCTATATATTTGTGTGCAATCGGGAGTACTGCAATGCCTGAATTCCCGAGGATGGCGGTCCAGATATGCAGAGGCTGCGGTAGCAACGAGACATTCAAACTGTTGTGGGACGAGAAGTCGTTGGATAACAGGAATAGTGATGGGCATTTTGCATGTATCTTCATCACCTATGCAAAGCAATGGGAAGAGGTTGTTTGTCGCAGCGGAGGTGAGATAATGTTGTATACAAGCGGTACAGTAAGTGTGCTTGCATTGAAGTATAACAGCGCCACGAGCCGTATCGTAGCATATAGGGCAGGTACTATCTCCAGACCTGGATATCCGTCTTACATCTGAGTATTTCAACGCTTGATCCACAAGCAAAGACAAAGTGTGTCTAGCAGCTTCACCACCTCGAATTGTGATCTTGCACGGACTTGTGATGAAGTCGAGTGAAACTGCATCCTCACCCAACAGCTCCTTCAACACCGGAAGCCCCTCACGACAAAAATAGCCAACTGCCTCTCTTTTCAAAGTGACGGTCCAATCCTGCTGCGAAAGTCGATCAACCTCCTCCATAATCATGGCAAGCGCTCTTTCTCTTCTCTCCCCCTCCCCAAATATCTTGAGAGCCTGGATCTTAAAATCGCCCCGTACGTAGACACCTGTCTCGGAGAATATTCGAGAAAGAAATATCTTTCCCTTCGGCCATAGGAATGTTTTGTGCCAATATGTGGTATCAAGTGTCTCCCCAGCAATTAGTGCCTCTAACCGTACTTTAATGGCGCCCACTGTGTTTCTATCATCTCCCAACAGTCGTATACGCACAAGGTCTCGATCTAGCAATGGTATTATCTGGACTTCGACTCTCTCGTCATACTTTGAGTTAGCCAGGTCATTCCATCTTTGTCTTTGCGACGTATACTGCTGGATGGAGAACACGCTTTCAAAGTGGAGACGTTGAGGGAGCGAGAAATGAAACAAGGGGTAATCCGATCTCAGATGTTTGTCTTCTAGCGATACACGAGCAGCATTGGCTTCATCCCAGTTCCTGAAGCGTACTTTGACTGTGCAAATGCCGTCCATCTCCTGGTCATCGAAAGAGTGCACTACAATGTGGGGAAGTAATACGAGATGTTGCTGGAGGTCTCCAAGAAGTTTTCGCAGATTGTATGTCTTTGACTGGGCCATTTGAACGGAAGTCGCTCCGGCCCATTTGCAAACGTAATCTTCGGTAGTATCGACAGGTAGGCCTGTCAGCTTGACAGAGGAGAGGGCGTGGAAGGGATGTAAACTAATAGTAGGACCTTTCGCCGTTTCTGCTTTGATCTCACGGCCATCAAGGATCTTTCCATCCAAAACCCGTGCACGGGTGCGAGCACGACGAATACTGGGGTACAGAGCAATCGCCGACGCGGAGGGAGAGGGCCAGAAGATAGTCAAGGTAGTAGCATATCGCGCGGAAAAATCGCCCATGGTATTGGGGGGTGTATTTGCGTTAAGTATGACCTTGAGCCTCTTATTCACGAAGAGAATACCCTCAAGGCTGGTTGCAAAACGGCCACCTTGTTCAGCATTAATAATGACCGTCGCTTCAAGAAGATCCTCGCCCATTGGATAAATTGAAAAGATATGGTATTCATCAGGACCAATCTGTTGTTGAGTGAAGAATTCGGCGATATCTTCTTTCTTTGTGTTGGGCGGCAGGTTTTGGATGGTGAGGCAGCAAGAATCAAAGCCACTGACGATGGCTAAAATTTCGAGACCTGTACCACATGTAACAAGTGTCGAACCAAACACGATATGCTGTGTGGTGACTACAGCTTCCTCTATCCAACGGGCTTGCTCAACGGCAAAGGCTTCTTCAATCAAAACCCCGCCTTGATCAGGTAGTTTTTCGATCCCAAAGTCCCCCTGTCCAGCCACTGATGTTTGCCTTCCGATTCCTTCTGGTTCCCCCGCGTTCAGTTCACTTTCTAAAAACCGAACAGCTTCTTGAGCAGCTAGCCATACCCAATCTTGCGCAGACTTCTGTTTAGTCATAAGCCATCCAATGGCTTGCTTATAATATTGCCCGGCGGTCTCTGCTACAATGTGGGTTATCGGTTGGCTCTCTCCTCCAGTCTGGTTGGAAATAGCATCCTATGGACATGTTAGAATTATACAAATACGTTAAATAAGTAACGAACGGAGATTTTCCTATGACTGTATGGGTGCATATCGCTGTGAATACAACCAGTAGTACATTTGGCATGATAACATCTGGAAGTGGGCAATCTGGGAGTAGGCACATCGTGGTGTGGCCAGCGACTTGACGGCACTGGCGTCGAATTGAACTGTTCCTTGGTTCGAGAAGAATTTGTCTGTTTCGATAATAACCTGGACTGGCCATGGGAGATGGGGCTAATGAGATACAAAATCGTGAGAAATTTAGGTTGGGATCATATAGGTGGGCCTCTAATCTGCTCGCTCACCCTGCATTGGCATCGTCTTGTGTCGCTCTTCTACTTGAAGACGCAATGGCGTTACCATGGGCTCCACCTTCTTGGCCAGATCTACCTATCCCCTTCCTGTTCGTTGGCCCAGATGTACTGCACTGCAAGTCGTGTAAGGATCGATCAGAAGACATCCTGGGTTGTTGTATGAGGTTTGCAACCCTGGGGAAGGTGGATTCATCGAGTCATGCTACAGTGAGAGTGTCGAGCCACTGGAGATATAACACAGCTTTTCAGCGAATATGATGGCTTGCCATCAGAACTTTCACACCATACCTCATTTTGGTGTGGTATCGTGATATAGGCCGGAAACCACGGACTACTGAGTGCTGAAGCGCCCACCATGCATATATTTACATCGATAGCTATATATCAGTGAGGGTGTGTAAGTCCACGAGCATCCACAAAGGAAGCTGTACAGATTTCAGTGTACGCCAAGGGTCTCCAGGTAGAAAACATACCATAAAAAGTATTTCAGTCGTAAAGCATAAAACATTACTCTTCGACAACTGAAATTTGCTACCATGTCATGATATTCGTCTTGGTTCTTTTGAGTTGGAAGGTCATTGTTTCTAAATGTCTAGTCAACGTTCTTCATCCAAACCCAGGGGACACCTACCATGGGCGAAGTTGATTAAAACCGACATTCTGCCTCGAAGTGTGAGACTCAGGCTGGTAGGTTGGCCTTCGTGGTATTTCTAACCTTTCCAACCTTCAAGCGGTGCTTGAAAACAACTTGAAAATTGGTTACCTGCTTCAAGGTGGATTAAACAAGAGTTGAAATCATTCGTGCGGCAAGCATCAACTTCCTTAAGAGGAAGTATCACCCTTGTCCTTAAGCCGAGTATTGACTTGAAGCCAAGAAAAGTGGAGAAGAGGTCATTGGGGAGAAATACCGTTACAGCCCAAGTTTGAAGCTGTGAGTGAGTCTGCATAGTGAGTGTTATTTTTATTTATTTATAGCTTACGTAATAATATTACTGATTGAATTTGTTAGCACATCCTGCGAAACTGCTCTATTAAAAACTTTCTTTCCTCCCAGCAACGACCGAGAATTGACGGAAAACACGGAGAATTTAGTATTTGATTTCTCAGTAAACGAGAGATACGATGTCCTGGTCTCGCTCTACCCATTTATCCAAAAAATTATTTCGTGGTTTTTGACTCATTTTGAATTCCAAGTTGAAAATGAAATGTGCACGTGCGACTGATGTGGTTCTCTGAGGTAACAAGGTAAACGCGGCATAGTATCTGTCTCCTTGTAAGTACAGCACGCTTGTACGGTCTTTACTTGGCCACTCTGAAAATTTTTCTTCCCTTCTATTCGGTTTAAAGCCTTTGGTATGCCCGTCATCGCTGCTGGGGCTCTAGCGGGTCTGTCAGACTTGACAGGAGGCTTGGAGTTGGGTGATTCGAGGATAGTGGTAATGCTTGGGATTCTGCTCATCTCACTCTTCGGTGCGTCATCTCATTCTAGCTAACTGGCAGGTGTAGGGCTGACTTTTCCCAGCTGTATCTTTCCCTGGAGTTTCGAAGCAAATCCCATTCCTTAGAATACCTCATCTACTATTCTTCATCGGGAAACACTTCGGCACTGGTAACTTTCATCTCAGACTAGGACTTGCAGCTGGCTTACTTCGATATCGAAGGTGCAATTTTATCGACTGCATTTTGCCATCTGCTGCCAGACGCTTTCGGAACGCTACAAGACCCTGACGTTAATAAACAATACAATGGCATTGGGAAGTGGACAGGGCCGATTATGTACGTCGGCCAAGATTACCATGCTCATATAACTCTCAGCTGACTGCTTTTGTAGACTTGGATCACTCCTTTCTATATTTCTCGTTGAATGTACGCTCTATGCTTCACGCCGCCAAGCTGCTTACCCTCGCATTAACTCGTCGCTTTCACAGATATATCAACGGCATATGTAGACCTCTTACATGCTAAACCCTCTGCGCCCCCATCACCATCTTCTTCTAGAGGACCCTCACGGCCAAAAACACCGATTACGATGACGTCAACCCCACTGCCAAGTAGTTCCCTTAACCACCCTACATTCTCCCAACCTGCAGGTCCATCATCGCTGCAGGCCTCAAACTCATGCCATTCCCCGAACTGTAGCTCAGTGGGCGCTAACGAACATACCCCTCTTATCCGAGCACCCAAGCGAACAAAATCGCTGTGTAGCCTCCAGGAGCATCGGGATAATGGACTTCTCTCTCTCATCTTTATTAACTCCCCACGACTAGCTCGAGGTAATCATCCCCATCCTGGGTTGATGTGGGGCCGGGACACTGCCTGCATCTGTCATTTAGGCCGCGTGACCCAAGCTCAAACTCACGCGACCGAAAATGCGGTGTTCGAAGAGGGTGGTTTAGAAGAACAAGAAAAAGATGCAAAGCCAAAAATCGGGAGGAAACGACAAGTTGTTGGGATTCTCGTGAGTCAAAATATTATAAGGAAATATATTCATTGTCGACGTGGAGTGCACAACAGATCCTGCAACTCGGTATAATGATACATTCACTCGTAATAGGCCTGACCCTTGCCATCACATCCGGAACGGACTTTAGTGCGTGATGCCGTACCTCAACTCCTCTAAACTAACGCTTTTACTATACAGCATCGCTTGTCACAGCTATCATATTTCATCAGCTCTTTGAGGGTCTTTCTCTCGGTATTCGGATAGCTGGGCTGCCACCCCCGCACACAGACGAAGACTCACCTGCCCTTTCTGACTCCGTCGCCCCATTTCCATCCACTGTTACTTGCGACCGGCCCCCCTCTGCAGTCCCCAATAGTCGTAGCAAGTCATGGCACCTCCACTGGCTGGCGCCGACCTTGTCCGTCCTCTTTGCCATCACGACTCCAGCGGGCATGGTCCTCGGCACAGTCTTGTTCAAACGCAGACGTGTGGTCGAGGATAGTCCACAGCAGATTGGTGAGTTTCTCGTCTTTTTGCACAACCGTGAAAAAATCTGAATCATACTTTTGCCTTCTAGCCAGGATGCACCTCACTCAAGGTCTTATGTCCGGCATATCCGCTGGGATGCTCATCTATGCCGCGACAGTCGAAATGCTCGCTGGGGATTTCGTCTTCGGGGATATTAGTGGCGACCATGGGCATGGTGAGCATAATCACAACCATAACGAAGGAGAGGAGCACATCCACACCCATGGAAGCGAAGAGCCATCACTTAGCCCGATATCGAGGAAAGTGCTCGCTGTATGCAGCCTGCTATCGGGGGCAACAGCGATGGCACTGGTTGGGTTGGGTGAGTGAATTCCTTGGTGCTGAGTGTGTACCGTCCGCCCCCTTTGAATTGTTTTGCTTTGCTATCTTCACTGGACTATGTCACAATGCATGTTTATGTTACAATCTGTGCCATTAATTTCGCTCTGTATTTCTTATTCATGTGTATATTTTCATCTGTACAACCTCAAATCGCTGTCCATACTCATACTACTACTAACTCTGTACGACGTAATGCCATTCCATGAAGCTTGACGCTTGCAACTTTTCAGCGTCGTGATTTTTGCGATTGGATAAGAGTTTATGACCCTATCGGTGTTATTCACAGTCAATCCGTGTGTCTCCAGAGAATCGTCATGGGCAATAAGCCAAAATCGCATTCCTTGGACAAGCTCAACATTCTCTCGAGATCATCGTATATTACATCCGCTTCAAAACGGCGCCCACCAACTCCCTGACAACTCACAAGTTCCTCCTCAACCTCTTCACATGGCGACCACAACAGAGCCATCTCACCAAGCCCCCCATTGGTTTTGATTCCTCTACGTTGTCAACCCGACGGAGGGACTCCCGCTTGCGTTTCTTCAAAGTGTCCGCCGCTCGTACATTATCCTGCGCTACCAGCATTGTTGCAGGGCTTGTGTAGAAGTACTCTACACGCCTAAGCATGTCTTGTTTGGGTTTGCGTCCCGTGTCATGGTTCGCAATACTGGGTTCAATATTCTCTCGATGGAGGGGAGGCTGAGGGATATACATCGTGTCCCGGGGTGTGGGTGACATATAGGTAAAGCCTTGCGGCCGCTGATGTTGGACGCTCTGCTCTGCAGTGGCATACTCGAAATATGTGGCTACAACAGCCCGCTTGTAGCTCAATGTAAGGATGATGCCTGTGGATATTGGTGGGCTAGAGCTAGAGCGTGGGCTATAATCGGTAGTAAAGCCTGAATTGTCGATGAAAGGTCTGATGGCGGGGGCCCTACCGAGGATAATGTCGTTAATTTCTGCGAGAGTAACATATTATTCGAAGACTCACGGATCGGTGGTACGAATTTGAATCATGAGTGACCTGGGGCCGAGGGGTGCGACACTCCAGGCAGGAAAGTGAGCATGGTCACCACTAAGTTGCTCCATGGGCGAGAGGGATAAGTGGTAAGGCATTGTGAGGCTATTCGGTGTGGGTTGAGCATCTTCCTGGCCTCATCGACACGCTTTTATGGGTGTGCCCCGCTTTGACGCCATGTTCAAAGCGGGGGTGCCTCAGGGCAGCATGGTCCATTCAGAGTCAAAGCTGGTGATGATGAGCATTTTCGTCCATCATGAGCGCTTTGACCAGAACAATTATTTTGTTTGGGTCCAATAATTATTAAATAAAAATAATTTGGTGTGTTTACACTCCACCCCGACCATCTACGGTTTAATCGTTTGTCGTTAATCGTTGAGGGAAGTGAGGAAATTTCTACGGAGCAGTTCAACGGCACACCCAGCAGCGTCGCTCACCGCCTCAACGAACTTGGGAACCTTTCCTCGCCCGGTCAGCTCTTTAATAATAAGGTCACGGTATTCAAGTAGTTGGCCTAAAGCACCGCCTAAAACGAGGGTGCTATCTTCCGAGCCAAATACCTCCTTATTCTGCAGCAGGGGTACAATCATGTCCACTGCGGATGCTGCAGCTAGTCGCACAATCTCCAGGGCTTCCGAGTCCGGAATACCAGGTGCACGAGGAAAGGCAGCTTGAAATACAACCCTACACAGCGATGCAATCCGTAACTTGGGATCTGCATCCATCGGTGCCGCTTCGGGGTTCTCTCTAAACTGGTTTGGGGTGTACACTGCAGAGATAATACCGAGGATTGTGTTACAGCCGAAGTGTGCTGCGATGGAAGTGTGAAACTTGGTGGGCGGGAAACCAGAGTCCCGATGATGCAGGGCACGACGGACGGCCTCGCGGCCAATAAAGTAGGCTGACCCTTCATCACCTAGAAGGTAGCCCCATCCGCTAGTGCGCTCGATTGAGGTGGACACAAGTTTCCGTTCTGCTGAGGTCAAGGTGAAGCTCTTAGCTAGACTACCAGTGCCCGTTATAAGAACCACCCCAGTCTTCGTTTGTGTCTCTATGCTCTTCGTATTGTCGTGCTTGATGATGGCGGATGAGAGGAGGGCCGCGTCGTTGGTGACAAGGAGCGCTGCAGGGTCCGAAAGGGCCAGCAATTTCATAACACGCGCATGGACGGCTTCGATATCCGCGGGACGGTCCAAACCTGCTCCACCAAGCCAGACTGCAGCAAAAATGGGGTTGGTGAGAGGTAATGATGATCGGTAGTTTGTGGGAAGCAAGTTCGCAGGTAAATTGTCGACAGCGCGGTTTATTGCAGTCGAAATTGTCAGAAGGGCAGCATCGTGTCCACGTGTTACACTAGATACATGCCGTCAGTAGCAGCTCGAAAATAGGACACAGATAATAGTACAAATTACAAGGGCCAGCCTCTGCTCTGGATTGTACCCCATCCCTATTCGCAATGATCACTGCGCATTTAGTGCCACCAGCATCAATAGTGAGTACTAGCTGTGGAACAGAAGGCATAGGTGGCGAGGTGCTATCCAGAACACTACTCCATGCCTTTCGCAGTACCCCACCGGCTTCCTCCAGTTTTGCACGAGCATCGACTACTGAACATCGAAACTTTTCAGCAACAAGTGCCAGCTTCACACTTCCATCGCAGGATGAGATGAGTTCGTCTATTTCTAGGTCAGTGAGTGATGTATGCGGTTGCAGGGTTCGGAAAATCCTTCGCGCCCGGTTTACGAGTTTCTTGTTGGAGGATTTGACATCCACCATCTGTGCCACCATGAATGGAAAGTTAAGGAGGGATTTTGCAACTGTTACACACTAAGTTACCATGGGTTTTGCCGATGCGAATCATGACTCCCGTGGATAGCATATTCAGGATCTAGATATTCTTCATTAGCGTGATCACCAAACGAACTACCAAGGGGAAACATGCCATCTTCGTTGCGGTTCCGGCCTTCATCCGAGTGCTTCCAGTGACTATTTCAGCGCCGACAATACACTCAATCAAACACTCTGCCCGGCCCCTCATCTCGCTGGGCCGGACGCACGAAATGCCCACCGTCAATATTCCTAAGGTGTCTTTACAGTATGATAGTCCAGCGAGAACGTAAGGAGTTCGACCAGATGCTGCAATTCCAATTAGAGTATCGAGAGGGTTGATAGGCGGCACAATGGCGTCCAGGTCTGCAATGGGAAGGGTTACCGAGTCCTCCGCGCCTTCTGCGGCCCGGCGGATTGCAGAGTCCCCTCCAGCCATAAGCCTGTCATAATAAATTTGCTTCATATGTGCAGTCCATCCCGACCTATGATTCAACTCACGCGACGAACTGATCATACGACGCAGAGAATGTTGGAGGGCTGTGAAGGGGACCAAGCGGTCTAAGCAGCCTACCGCGTATACAGTCTTAAATTACTTACATCTCAGAAGCATCCAGTACACCAAGCCTGAATCAACAGTTCTCGGTCAATGGGGTGCTCAACGCAGACGGGCAAGACGGTCCAACCTCCCGCTCGTTCCTGCTCCGATGTACAGCACCCTCCCACCCTTCCTCACCCGCTCCGCAATGAGGTCAATGGTTCGTGCGATTTCGGGAATGCATTCGTTAACGGCTGGAGCTACAGTTGCATCCGCAGCGTTTATTATCTCTGTTCCAATAATGCCGTGAGCACGCGAAAGGAAAACATTCAAAACCGTGAACGGCGTACCACACATTTCCACAGTCGACACAGCATCAATTCTCGTAGAATCGTCATTACGTGACTCCGTCTGTAGAAATCCAGTCTCGGGGATGGAAGTGTCAGAGGCCATCAGGTATGAGGTGAGTAAATAGTAGTATTTTGCTCCTGAGTGAATGTAATAATCGTTGATGGTGGAATCAGCGAAGCAGTAAACTGGTCTCGCGACTGAGCTCCATATACGATGTTTTTGTCGGTGATCTGATATAAGGAGAACGGAGTGGGGACTCGGGAGGTATGATATAGCCTATCATAACTCCGTGCCATCATGCCATCATCAGAATCGGAAACATCGTGTGATCAAGTTTAGCATACTCACATATCACACACTACACAACAATGTATGTTGCATGCATAAAGAACACTACTGATCATGATTGGAGTATAGGTAAACTATTAATAAAAGCACTGGTACACGAAACTATCACATATTCGAAACCTCCACGGTCTTCGTGACGGTTGGCATGTTCGTGAACCGTACATCACCATCGTTTTCCTGGGCATAGGACGTGAGATATGTTGCACGACACGATCAAATTCAACTTTAAGAGACATACTTGGCTATTGACGGTACGGAGGCCGTAATGGTCGGTGCTGGCGCTGCATATGGTAGTAACCTTGTGTTCAATCTGAGGGCCACTGTAACTGGTGGGCCCGAACGCAGATCGGGAATATTGCAACTTATCCTTAAGATGATTCCTTCCATTCAACCTTGAAATTTACGGAAGATCAGAAGTTGGTCAACAGCCAGAATCTTAGAGCCCGTCCGTCGGTGTGGGATGTCCTCACATTGCAACTATGAATGTATGGGAAAAAGATCAGTTAATTTCGCGTTCAGCGCTATGATACTATGACTTACAAAATGTATTGGCATAGAGCTTCGTGACGTTGATATGGAAGGCCATCCTGCGAAGTCGATCAAATTAAGCCACAACGAGCTTTACAAAATCAAGTAGATTTCACCAGTAAAGATGCGTTGGCGCAGCGTAGAAGGTTATCAAAAGAAGCAGCTGAATGAGTGTGACTAGAGCACCACGGTGAATGACGAATCGGACAAGCTTGTTGAGAAGGGTGTTTGTCCTGTATCGTTGATATGGCTGTCAAAGAGCGACACCAGGGGTGCAAATAAATAGACAAACTCTGCTATCCCTGTCCTTGAAGATGCAAGGTACATGCACATCGCAATGGTGGCGAGGACATCGGTGGCCGTCCCGAAGCCTTTGGCGATTCCAAAGAAGATCTATAGAATCATAATATGGCTTCAGGGCTACTTTCAGTAATATGAAGCTACCTACGGCAAAAGTTCCGTTCCTGTTGGAAAGCACTCCGCGGTGAAAGATATACATAGTCACAACACAAGCTGTGGCTCCAAGTTCAAACTTTGTTTTTTTCCCATCGAAAAGATGTAGCTGGCGACGCACCAATGCCGCCCGCTAATTACGTCGGTATGGGTGTTAATGATTAACTTTGACGGGGTCGAATATTTATGGGACGCACCAAAAGCCATGAACGCACAACCACTCTGTTCAATGAGTCATAATTTGCCCGAGGTGGAAAAGTGATCTTATGTAGCTCACAATTGCGCCCAAAACCAGCCACCTGCTCCACCCCATTCGCTTGACTTTACCACGGGATATATGATTTAAACAGATTGGTGATTAGCACTTGACTGGTTTTGCTTACCACCGTGCAACTGATGTACGAAATATCCTTGGGAGCTACGAAGGTTTTAGCGTGAACATTGCATGAGATTGATCGTTGTAACTCACATGAATGTGATTAGGGTTGAGAGCAGGCATTCTGCCGATAGTTCTCTATCAAAAAAAGTTAGCAAATAAAGCTCTCTGGCCCAAGCAAAAAGGACATGCGGCGTTACAGAGGTAAGGGGTCCCAGTGAACCGAAATAAGGTATCTGTAAAATCCCGACTGGTCAGCAAGCAGGTATGCCCTCACTGAGAAACTTACTAGGTAGTAGTACACCGACTGTGCGATCAGAACTGATGACGCGAGGTCGAGGATTCTGGGATGATTATGGGAGTGCCGTCAGCGTTGAGTTTAGACGCATACACGAGGTCAAGAGGAAACACAAACAGCATAGCGCCAGCCTACATTTCAAAATACATTAGTTGTAGTAGAGTGGCGTATAGGTACAATTGGCTTACTGTGATCTGGACAGAAAGACGGTCTTGGTTATCCGCAAAGAAATAAATATATGCTTGCACAATCGTAATTCCACCCAGACTCCATTTGATACCTCAGTGCACCATCGTATACCGCAGACGAACAGGTTACAGACTCACAACAAGGAAATGATGAAACCTATAAATTATGGACAGGTGAATAACGAAGAGAGTCATATATTTTGAAAAGATGACATACCCCAATAAATAGGTGCGAAAACCGATAAGTCGATGCCCATAGAGGTGTCAGCAGGTGACGCCATGTATGCAGGTTTGAATATTTCTTAGTGTTACCAAAGAGAGAGGAGAAACGATAGTAGGCGCCGGTAACCCACAGCCAAGTAGTATACGAGAAGGCTGGCGGCTTCCGCGGGTATCGATTTCGATACTGGTGTGTAGGAAATGGCCCTTGTTAATGCGCGCCCCAACATTCTTATGACAGATATCACAGAAAGGTTAAAGCATATACTATGTTGAGCGCGGACCTTGAGTCTAGTTCAAGAAGTTCTGTCAGAGACTGACAGATGCCGTTGCAGAAGAGAAGGGAAGGCCACCGCGATGTGACGGGAAACGGGAGTTTTGCAAAACCAGGTTTGTCGATATCACGGATCTTGGAAACGAAGGCTGACATCGCGCGATAGGTTTCATACACAGGGCATTAATACTGTGTGGATATCATCACTGTCAGTGGGCAGAGAATAGGCGGTTAGTATAGTCGCTGTGGGTTCTTGGAGTTGTTGCTTAAACGGCAGTTGACAAAAGGCATACTTAGAATGATCGAAGGGGAACTGAGGAGGCACGAATTCAATAATATCAATCAGTAATCAAGTAACCAGTGACATGAAATGAGGTAACGATTTCGAAGGGTGTAAACACATATGCCCGTAAAAAGGTCTTTGGCGAGCTGTGATTCACGTAGTGTATAGAGGAATGGCGGGCATGTCTCGGTGGTGGCTACACTCGATGGGCTCTAGGCATGGGTGAATGGAGGGCTAGAGTAAGTGGCGGGTGAGGAGTATGGTCATACATAGATCTTGAAGGTGACGAGGATTACATACGATCTCAGATCTAGAAGGACTGAACCACTGATATACATCTGTCCACCATCTCTTCTCGAATATTTCCGAAGAGAATGAGTCGGGCCGTAGTACTAGAGTCATAGGCGTGCCTGACACTGCCTGAGCATTCAGCGTATTGTGGATATTTTGAAGCAAGGTCGTTAGGCCAAGAGGTTTACCGCTAGGCCACAAGAATGTAAACTAAGTAAATAGGGAAGGCATGGCCTGAGTCACTTTGTCATAGACGAAGGAGCGCAAGGACGACTGTGTGCCAGCCTTGAGTCGGTCCTCGGAGCTGAAGAGGAGACTCCGACACAGCCACAAAGAGAGACAAGTGTCAGAATGACGATCGTGATGTCTGTTGTGCGTAACCTGACCTCGCACCACCTGCTTCCTCTCCTCCTTCACCATCCCTCTCTACCCCTTCATGGCTACAGCATCCCATTCTAAACCAGTTTCAACACCGCTTATAAATTGCAAGCTACTTCTCATAGGCAACTCGTCTGTCGGCAAGAGTAGCCTGTTACTACGATTCTCCGATGAACAATGGCTCCCAGAAGATGAGAGCAGCGCAACTATCGGGGTTGACTTCCGCGTAAGTCCAGCGCTTGTTCCTATGTGCGTTTGCGTCTACGTTCTCTGCGGAAATGCAGGTGCCACTGGGCAATTTGGAGTAGTAACTCATACTTTGTTGGGATTTTTCAGGTGCACAAGATGGAGGTGAAAGGGAAGAAGGTGAAATTGAGTATATGGGTGCGTCCTCCATCTTCGAATAATGTCCTGTGGCCCCATGTTTACGGACTTATTCCATGTTGTGCTTCCAGGACACAGCTGGCCAGGAACGGTTCCGTACAATTACATCTTCGTACTACCGTGGTGCACAAGGCATTATTCTAGGTACGTTGCCTACATTTCTACTTACCCAACTACCAAACTTACCGTCACCGCTACCAAGTATACGACGTGTCAAACCGTGAATCCTTCGATGCCCTCCCCCGGTGGTACAGCGAACTTGAAAGTTACGTCTCAGACTCCGTCATCAAGATCCTTGTCGGAAATAAGGTCGACAAGGTACTTACCAACCATCCTTTTCACTCATTTCCTTCCTCCTCCTCTACCTATCGATTCCCACTTACACCCTTCCCCTTTACCACCAGGAATTCTCCCGCCAAGTCTCCACCGCCGAGGGACAGGCCTTCGCGAAACGCATGTCCTCACTATTCATCGAAGCCTCTGCAAAGACAGCCTTAGGGGTGAGCGAGGCCTTCCAGGAGGTCGTTGAGAAGATCTTAGAGACGCCCGAGCTTTGGAACACTGCCGCGAAAGGGCAGAGCACAGGTGGTGGCGGTGGTGGGATGCCTGGTGGTGTGCAGGTCGTAGGGCTATCGGACCATCAGGGAACTACGCAAGGAGGTTGTGCATGTTGATGAGAGCTACTTTAGGTACTAGTATCGGATGGTCAGTTATGTACAATGCTAATTAATGTTCTATACCCGTGGGCACCTTACACTTACATGGAACATACATTTGTAATTGTACACCGACCCTCATGAACTTTTCCAAGTTCAAGCATTTGTCTCTCCCCATTCAGAAGTCTCTCGTTACAAACTTGAACCCCACATATTAACAAGTCGACATCCAGGCGATCTGTGAATGCTCTCGTGACATGATAAGACTAGGTGTCTTCATCCTCCCTACAGCCCTGATGCACAGATAATGAAGGTAGACGGAATCCGCTAGGACAGCATTCGACTCCTTCAAACGTACAGGCGGGAGTGAACCAATGGCTTCTTCACCAGTCAAGTGTCACCATGGGTGAAGAAACAATAACCGAGGCGCTCTTCCTCCATGACTGAATGAAGTTAACATGATTTTAGACACATGCGCGTGGACGGCGACAGATATAAAGTAACCTACGAAAGATGTAAATATCAGGAAGCGGGCACGCTTCACATTCGTCCTACGATTCTGAAACAAACAATATCTGTTTGAATACCCGTCCCCCCATATATAGAACTGTGACAGGGATAATTGAGTTATCGTGTATATAGCACGACAACAGTATATCAAAGGAAAACTGTTGTGCTAACCTTCACACCGCTCTGAGGTTGCCATACTTCTGGGAAAAAACGCAGATTCTTTTAGCGCGATTCGGACTAATAACGAGAGGCAATTCACAAATCAGGCTACTTAAGATGGTTTTGGACACTGGGTAGTCATGCGTGCGGAAAGCCATGATAACAATATGCCTCCGTTTGGCCTCCATAAGCAGACTGCAAACGCATAATTTCCTCATCTTCAAAGAAACATATCCTAACCAATACAAATGACTGTGCTGAGAGCCTCCTTGGTGACCTTCAGCACCAACATCTTGCCAAGTCGGCGGCGCTGGAATACTTAGGTGTTCGTATGGTGGGTGGGCTGTGAGGTTGTGCCATAAGGCCACGGGAGAGATGGGTATATACGGCCGACCCTGGTACGAGGGTGATAGCAATTCAAAGCGTACTGTGACATCGAGCTTTGAAGCTGCTGGCGGGGCCCAAGGGCCCACGTCAAGAGAGGATAGCAGAGGCGGACAACATGGAACCTCGTGTAAGGCTAGAAGAGTAGACGTATCAATACCAGGCTTGAGGACAACCTGGAGAATTTAGGAGGTCACAAGAGTCGATGAGATAAGAGCCATTGTATCGGCGCGGGTTGATTTTCGAAATACCTTCGAACTTGACACTGGTAACCTCTTCACTCGATAATCTTCACTGCAAGGTAGGTCCTGTTGGTGCTAAAAAAGAAGTTTGCGAGTTAGGAACAGAAACACTTCACATGTCATTGAGCTCACATTTCGTAGGGCATACACCAGCGAATGGCAGAGGCTGAGGGCTGGCGGCAAGTGCAGCCTTGCACAGCATGGTAGAATATGTACTAGAGATACTGATGTCACTGACAGTGGCAGTGACGGGACGCTGGGTTTTTGCCTATTTTTACTCTGGCACTGGTCACCTCCGAAAACTAGTTCCTGTCCTTGCATACCGGGTGAGGCATGTTTCCATTGGCGCCCTCCCCCGGTGATACGGCGAACCCGAAAGCTACGTCGCAGACTCTGTCATCATGGTCCTCGTTAGAAACAAGGTCTAAAAGGTACTTACCAGCTTCCACCCTTCTTTCTCATCCACTCATCAATTCCCTTTCACACCCTTTCCCCGTCATCCGCCAAGTTTCCATCCCAAGACCTGCTTCAGCGCGAATAAAACCTTCCAGGAGGTTGTCAAGGCACGCGAAGCTCCGGAATACTGCCGAGAATGAGCAGAACACGGACGGCAGCCCTTGTGGAAACTTGTGTCGTGGAGCTGCCGGAGTGTCAGGTAAATGCGCGAGAGGGAAGCTGTGCGTGTTGAGCTGGGTTGGGATCTATAGGTCAGGTGTGTTTTAGGGCTCAAAACGTCATAGCAAGTATGCTTATGTAAACATGAAATCCACCTTTAGAACATCCAATGGAAAGCCAGATTAGCATCCTGGGAACGGTCAGTTCTGGAGTACGTCATGGGTGGTCCAGGCCCTCTGAATGCCTGTCCATTATACAGCAGTTCGTTGTGCACATATATAAAGACGGATGCGGAAACGCTATGAGCTATCTATCCTATTATGACACATTTCGCCATTGTACCACCACGCACCCATAGGTTCAACACATTTCTAGGGATTTCAGAGCTTATTCTCACCACTCTACAAGATGCTGCCAGACTAACACCAATCCCATACCTCCAGCAGTCAGCGGCACTAGCACTTGGAATTGTCAACATCATTGAAGTACGTCAACTGGCACAACGCATCGCGCTTACTTATAACCAGTAGGTAGTCAAAAATAACAGAGACGCGTTTCTGCGACTAGGCAGTGATTCATGTGAACTGGTATATGTGATCCTATGCGATTCTTCAAAGAGAGGAGCTGCTGTCCCCACACCAACATTCCTTGATCATCTGCAAGAGCTAGCAAGGCATGTCATGCACATCGCTTTCTTCGTGTATTCTGCCATCCTTAGTCTTGGTATGACTGTAGAACCTTGGCAGATATTCAAAGGTTCGTCAAGGAGAAAGCCTACCAAAATACAGTTGTACGACTCGTCAAGCACAAGTCCGACCTCAACGTCATTACGGAATACCGAGAGAGATTGAGGCAGTCTTTGGATATTTTTGGGGTGCGCGACTATCTAACCACTAA